>JAURVB010000002.1:0-118195 GCA_033002965.1 Piper betle | reverse complement strand
TCCTCCGGCTTAGGAAGGATGCCAGGGCTGGTGTTGGTCACGTCTCGACGGGAATTCATCGTTCAGATCGAAAATGAAGGATTGAAGGAAGGAACACAGAAGAATTCAGAGGAAGAGAACAGAAAAACAAAGAGCAGAGAAGAAAACCCAGAGAAGGAAGAAAAAGAGGAAGAGTTGGAGAAGATGCAATTAATTTTTCATTGATTCTTTTCTGTACATTCTTTTTCTTTATATCATTTTTACAATTCGAATTGATTACAATTTTTGATCACAACTACTTCAATTTCGAATTTAAAACTTTAACAGCTTTTCAAAAGTTGCAACGACCTTTCCCACTAAAATGTAACCGACATTCAAATTTAATTCCATAATATCTATATCATATATCCTTCCCCTCAAAAATTTCCTTGTCCACAAGGAAATGCATTGATAAGAATTCCAAATTTTCCCAAGTAGCTTCAGTCTTGGTAAGATCTGCCCATTCCACTAAGTATAAGGTTCCTCCATGATTCTGATTGGTTGCTGTAATGCTTCCAATGGCAGGATATAAAACGTGTAGTGTAGCAGATAAGACTGGTAACTTTGTGCCCACTATTTCGTTGTTTCCTAACTTCTTTTTCAACAATGAAACATGAAAGACATTGTGAATACGACAATCAATTGGCAACTCGACTTTATAAGCAACCTCTCCTATTCGCTGCAAAACTCTGTAAGGTCCATAGTATCTCGGTGACAAGCTT
Source organism: Piper betle (assembly GCA_033002965.1). Taxonomy (NCBI): domain Eukaryota; kingdom Viridiplantae; phylum Streptophyta; class Magnoliopsida; order Piperales; family Piperaceae; genus Piper; species Piper betle. The sequence continues at coordinate 117,455 of JAURVB010000002.1, read as the reverse complement.
GGTATGCTTGGATAGTCTACTTGAAATTTGCTTGTAAGGATGCAATTTAACATATACCAAGTCACCTATATTGAATTCCTGCTCTATGTGCTTCTTATCATATATTTGTTTCATTCTGTTTTGAGCCAACAGAATGTTAGACCTAAGAAGTTTAAGAATTTCATCCCTGGTCTTCAATTGATGATCCACCTCTGGTAACCTAGCAGTACCTGGAACATAACATAGCAAGGAAGGTGGAGGTCTTCCGTAGACAGCTTCAAATGGAGTGCACTTAATAGCACTATGCCAGCTGGTATTGTAGCAGTATTTTGCCCATGATATCCATTTAGTCCATTCTTTAGGTTGCTCACTCGTAAAACATCTAAGGTACATTTGTAACACTCGATTCACCACCTCCGTTTGTCCATCAGTCTGAGGGTGGTAAGTAGAACTGAAATTGAAAGATGTTCCTTGCAACCTAAATAGTTCCTTCCAAAGTTTGCTTGTGAAGATTGCATCTCTATCACATACTATCTGCTCAGGCATGCCATGTAGTTTAAAAACTGAATAAAAAAAGTTGTGCTACTGACACTGAGGTGTAGGGATGCTTGAGAGGAATAAAGTGTGCATACTTGGAGAGCCTGTCAATTACTACTAATATCGAAGTATTTCCTTTGGACATTGGTAAGCCATCAATAAAATCCAATGAAATCTGGGACCATATGCTTTGTGGTATAGGTAATGGTTGCAAAAGTCCTGCTGGAGTTGTGTTAGCAGCTTTGTGGATTTGACAAGTTTCACAATTTTGAATGATCTGCTTCAAATGATCCTTCATTCCTGGCCAGAAGAAAACTCTTCTCATTCATTTGAGAGTTTTATAATATCCTTCATGAATGCTGTTGTGAAACTCCTTGGCAATTACATCGATGAGATCAGAATGCCTTGGTAAGTAAATCCGGTGCTTGTATAGTATCAGTCCATTGACAAGAGACCATTGAAGAGGAAGTTTTTTATCTTGAATTTGCTGAACCAATTCCTGTAGAATAGGATCAGTAGAGACAGCTGTTCATATAGGCTCGATCCATTCAGGTGTGGCAGAAGAGATTGCCAAACAGCTCGATTCAATTGAAAATCTAGAAAGGGCATCAGTAGCTGAGTTTTCAGTTCCTTTCTTATATTCTACTGTAAAATCAAATCCCATTAGCTTATGCAACCACCTTTGTTGAGGAGGAGTGACTATCTTCTGTTGCCATAAAAACCTCAAGTTGGAGTGGTCACTACGAACCATAAATGGATGCCCTAACAAGTACTACCGCCATTTTTGTACAAAAAGAACCAAAGCCAACAGTTCCTTTTCATAGGTGGACAGCAACCTATTTTTTCCATGTAGAGCCTTGCTGAAATAAGCTATAGGCTGTCCTTGCTGCATCAATACGGCTCCCAAACCAATGGTAGAAGCATCACACTCAATTTCAAATTTGAGGGAGAAATTAGGTAGCCTTAAGACAGGTCCTGTAGTTATAGCTGTTTTTAATTCCTCAAAGGCTAACTTCAACCGTGGAGTCCATTCAAACGAATCCTTCTTCAGCATGGTAGTGAGTGGCTCAGCAATGCATCCATATCCCTTTTAAACTTCCTGTAATAACCACTCAACCCTAAGAATCCTCTCAGCCCTTTGATGTTATTGGGAAGAGGCCAATTAGCCACCACTTCGATCTTTTCAGGATCCATTGCTATTTCTCCATTGGATATAACATACCCTAAGTAGCATATCTTGCTTTTAGTATATTCACATTTCTCTTTTTTAAGAATAGGCTGTTGCTGCGAAGAATATCAAAGGTGAGCCGAAGGTGTTGTAGATGAGACTCCATGTCAGCACTAAACACCAGGATATCATCAAAAAATACAATAATGAATTGTCCTAAATGTTTATAAAAAATACAATTCATCAAGGATTGGAAAGTAAAAGGAGCATTTGTCAAACAGAATGGCATGACAGTAAATTCATAATGTCCTTTATGAGTTCTAAAAGCAGTCTTATAGACATCCCTTTCAGCCATTCTAATTTGATGATAGCTTAACCTAAGGTCAAGTTTAGAAAAGACAACATCACTACATAATTCATCTAATAAGTCATCAATCAAAGGTATTGGAAACTTATCTTTAATTGTTTGCTGGTTTAGGGCCCGGTAGTCTATGCACATCCTCCATGTTCCATCTTTTTTTTTACAAGCAATGCTGGGGATGAGTAAGGGCTTTGACTGTGTGTGATGATTCTAGCTTGTAATAACTCTGTAACTTGTTTATCCAATTCAGCCTTCTGCAAGGGTGGATATCTATAGGGCCTTAATGTTACTGGTTGTGCTCCTTCTTTCAAGGGAATTGCATGATCATGAACTCTGGTTGGAGGAAGTCTCGTTGGCTTATCAAACAGTTCTGCATAGCTATCTAATAATGAAGTAAGATCATGATGGGAAAAATCGATTTCACTGCACTTTGGAGGAATCTGTGCTAAAGCTGTCAATTGTAATAGCACTCCTTGTTTTTTTTAATGGCTGCCTTGAGTATCTTCTTCGAATCCACCAATTGCAAGGGAGCTTTTTTGATCTTGTTAATAATAGCTCCTTGCCCTCATAAGTAAATGGCATTTGTAATTGAGAGAAATCCCATACAATAGGCCCTAATGTCCTTAACCACTGGATTCCTAAAACAATATCATATTCCTTGAGTGGTAGCAAATGAAAGTCAGCTGTAAGTTGAACCCCTTGAACCACTATTGGAATTTTTCTACAAGTGCCTGCACTTCTTAGCCTTTCTCCATTAGCCACTATCACATCCAATGCTCTGGTATCCTCTGCTGGTAGCTTCAACTTAACCGCCAATGTGGAATCTAAGAAATTATGAGTAGAGCCTGAATCCACCAATATCTGAACTAATTGCTTCTGGATAATTCCTTGGAATTTCATAGTTTCCGGTATAACTTCTCCTGTAAATGCCTGTAATGATAGCTTCAGTAAATCTGCCTCATCCATTACTTGCACATTTTCCTCTTCTTCACTCACATTGTCTTCTTCTTCACATTCCTCTACTTCCTCATGTACTGCTTCAATTGAAAATAATTTCTTACACTTGTGACCAATGCTGAATTTGTCGTCACAATGGAAACAAAGTCCCTTTGCTTTCCTATCCACCATTTCCTCCACTGTGAGTCTTTTTACTGGCTGTTTCCTTGCTGAAACAAAATTAGTACCATCCATTTTTGTATTTGAAGGTTCCCCTTTAGACCTGAATTCTCCTGGTGGAAATAGAACCTTCCTTTCTTTCAGCTTAGCTTCATAAAGTTTAGCAAATCTTAGGGCAGCACAAACTGAAGTAGGTTTTTGAGCCTTAACATCATACCTCAAGGTAGTTTTTAACCCCCTTATAAACAAACTAACTTGTTGTTCAGGAGTAACATTTCCAGCTTTGGTAACCAGCTTGATAAAAGTGGTATAATAATCCTGCGCTGATCCTTGATAACTCCTCAAAAAAATCATCAAAATCTGAAGTGCCGTACCTTGCTAGAATCTCTTTCTTGAATTCCAACCATGTTAACATCCCTTTCTCCTTTTTATTAAGTTGATACCACAGTTGAACTTCATCATCCAAATGATAAGAGGTGATAGGAACCTTATCCCTTTCAGTAATGTGATACAATTCAAAATATTGTTCACACAATCCCAACCAAATAACTGGATCTTCCTTCCCATTAAATCTTCAGAATTTCAAACGACCTACATGATTCAACACCCTTGGATCTCCATTGTAACACCCCAAATCCGGTTCACACTCGTGAACCGAACCGGCATGTTACAGGCCCCAGTTAGGTCGGCTAACCCAAACCTAACTCGTGTGGATCCAATCTCGGTGTCTTAAGATGAAGATCTAACTTGCTATATGTATATATGAATGCATAAAACCCTAACAGGATACTACATGGATGGCATGCAACCAATTTTCACACCAACACAACTACAATCAAAATTAGTAAAAATTCTAAAACGAAAGGGACAGAATTTCCCCTAAAAATATAATTAGGGGCCACGCTATCAAAATCATATATTCAAACATATATATGCATAGCAACAATAGCATTCACACAGACTTCTAATCTACTATATTCATCATTCTTTGAACTTTGGGTCCTAACCCATCACACTTTTACTGCGCTACTCTGATCATTTCATTTCATGTCATTGTCATGCCTCAAACATTTAATCATAGCATGTTTATAAAATAACATCATAAACAAAACATTAAACATTCAATCACCCAATGTGTGTGTGCAGAAGACCTTATTGCTCCTCTGTCCTGGCTGACACATCCATCTCGTGCTTATCACCTACATATATATAAGAAAAACGTCAGTAACAAGCGTTACTGGTCCGAAAAGAAAATAACTATAACAAACTGGCTATGAGAGCAAACTCTCATATGAAAGAAAACAACATATACTCCACGTGAACACTCTGAAGGGCACTATTGAGGAGCCACTGGGCTGCAGACCCGGTAGCATCCCGAACTTACTGATCTGCTGTTGGTACTGTGCCGCTCTCGACACTTCTTTTTCAGTACTTCTCGTGAAACTTTATCCTAGCCCTCTCTACCTCCATATTTCTCCTGCCTTGAGCACAAGGCCGAGTACTCTCAGGCAGTCGCCTTTAGTACCCTTTGAACCACAAGTCCGGACATGCGCTGTACTAAACAGTACCCTTAAACCTCCACGTTCTCCGGGTGTGAGGAACTCAAACGCGGAGTTGTCAGGATCCCTCAGGAATGGAACAGTCCGCTGGCACTAATCCAGAGCCCGCTTTGACTGTCACAGCATCCTCTGCATGGTACGTGCAGTCGATTTCTCCATCTCTCGTCTCACAGAAACGCGAAAACTATATATATATATATATGGCTTGGGTAGGGAGTTATATAATAGGCCCGAAGGCAACTTTTGGTGGATCTTGTTTTCGAAATCAACCTCGAGGGATCTCATCCTCGAGGGGTTATTAATCCGGAAAATGTTCGGTTAAATGGCCCGAGTTAAGTGGGATCCGATAAAACGCCACTTAACCCATCCTGCAGACAATAAATCAAACATACAATAGAAAAGATCATAAAATCAGAGAGAAGTCCTAACGGACCTGGTAGAAGCTCCAAGCGTGTCATCGCGCCTAGGCGGCGAGCTCCTACTCCGTACCTACACATCAAAACTAAATACTAACGCCCACTAACTACATGATGCATCAAACTCAATAAACATCAATCACAATCAATAATCATAAATATGAAAATAATTCTAACTCATCCTATTCCTACCAATTTTATTGTATTTTTCCTAAGTTACATTACTCGATTAGCATGCTCAACTCGATCTACCTCATTAGATCACTCACTATTCATTCTCAATTAATTACATCATGCAATCATCACTACACTCATACTCATACATTTATCATGACAATTATTCAATTCTAGCATGTTATACTAACAATCATAATCAATTTTAAATAACTCAATCGGAGGTAATTATACCTCACGTAGTCGGCAATCGGCGACGGCTAGGGTTTCGTCGCGTGTCTCGGAGCTCAAATTCGGCGCTCATCGGCATCCGAAACTCGAACGGGCTCGACTGGGTGAGCCCCGTGGAAGATCCGGTGAATTCCGGCGAATTCCAGAAATTCCGATTTTTCAACGGTTTTCAGCAGCTTCCGGTGGTTTTCCGGCGACCGTCGCCGGCGGCGTCTACTGGCCGGAAAGTAGTCGTGTTGGGTACCCTTGGAACCGGCTCGGCAAGCCCGACTCATCTACGAGGTCGACGAGGTCGATGGAGGCGGGAGCTAGCCGGAAAACGGCAAAACAGAGCCGGCGGCGATGGGTGGCTAGATCCGGCCGGCCACGGCGGCGACGGCCTCCGCTCTGGTCAGGAAGGGTCACTGGGTGGTCGAGGGTGTTGAGGCGACCACCTGATCGTGGTGGCGATGGTTGCCGGCGGCGGAATCGGCGACGCGACCGAAATGTAGCCGCGGCGCTAGGCGAGGCGATTCCGGCGTCACGGCGGCCTGGCAGTGGCCGGGGCTGGTCGGGGCAGCACGACAACGTCGTGGCGGAGCTAGGGGCGACGATCGGCGGCCGGGCGGGCGTCCATGGCAGCGGCGGTGGCATGCGCAGTGGCGGTGCGCGGCAAGGGTTTGGTGAAGAAGAAAGGAAAGGTCGGGGGTGTGTGTGGTGGCAAACTCGTAAATATTACTTGACTCGTCTCTGACTCGAGTCAAAATAATATTTAAGTCGTAAAAAAATTCCAAAAAAATTGGGAAAAATCCCACAAAATCAAACAACACCAAAAAAATCATAATGATATGCTCTAGAACTATCAACCCACCTAAAATGCCTGTAATATGTCCTAACGCGGTAAACGGCTTAAAACTAATTCTACGATCTATTATATATCATAATAAAAAAATGAACTGCATACTCTCATATATTCTGATAACTCATTCTTTTCTGTTGTGTTCATGACATTATCATCATATACTTGGGTACACATGACCCTCATGGCTCATACACGAGACCGGCGTCGACTCAGTACACGTGTTCTGAAACTGACTCGACTCAAAAATAACGGTCGAACCGACCGGTTCTGAATATAAAACCCTGACTCGAATCGTGGGTTTTACGTCCATGATTATTTGCATTATCATAAGCATTGAAGGAAACCACCTTAGATCTCAATTCATTTCTCACCACCTAATCAGCAACATTGTGCATTTTGGAAACCTCAATTCAAGTTAGTCTAGTATTCATGGAATTTATAGAGTCCTGAACCACTTTAAGCACTTTTGTACAAGCATCAATTGAATTTTGCAAGTGTACTTGTCCAATAGCTAAATTGGTGAAATCTGGTAAAATAGAATTTACCTCAGCATTGTTTTTCATCAGTAGATCCCTCATTGATCGTGCCTGCTCTGATACCAGTTTGTTGCAGTCCTCCGGCTTAGGAAGGATGCCAGGGCTGGTGTTGGTCACGTCTCGATGGGAATTCATCGTTTAGATCGAAAATGAAGGATTGGAAGGAAGGAACACAGAAGAATTCAGAGGAAGAGAACAGAGAAACAGAGAGCAGAGGAGAAAACGCAAAGAAGGAAGAAGAAGAGGAAGAGTTGGAGAAGATGCAACTAATTTTTCATTGATTCTTTTTTGTACATCCTTTCTCTTTATATCATTTCCACAATTCGAATTGATTACAATTTTTGATCACAACTACTTCAATTTCGAATTTAAAACTTTAACAGCTTTTCAAAAGTTGCAACGACCTTTCCCGTCAAAATGTAACCGACATTCAAATTTAATTCCATAATATCTATATCAAGCTGGCGATGAGGCTCATGCCAGGTCTGTAAGTGGCGGAGGATAGGGAATAGGAGGTGTGCTGGGGCAGTCATAGTCGACTTCGGAGGAACTTGAAGAGGAAAACGGAAAGTTTTCTATCCTTTTGTTTTGGGAGGGAGACGGAAAGGTTGAAAGGGGAATAAAAACGCTTTCAATAAATATGTCTGATGGCATTGCAAGAATATGACACAGCTAATTGCTAGATAAGGGCCGTGACTCGTAGTGGGGAAGGAGGGTTCACCAAACTTGTTAAACCATTGAGAACACATAATGGAGCTATTAGAGCTGATTGGGCTTTGATTGAAAAGTCATTATGTTTATAACTTTGCCTATTATGGCGGCTAATTTCTTTCGGATGGTTTAAAGATGCCATAATTCTTTGGATCTAGTGGTTGTATCATTTTTTTTATGTATGCGGTAAATATATTTACACAAACAATATTGTTCTTTGTACTTTGAAAAAGAACAAATAGTGGGAAGACATCTGAAGCCAAGTTATCATTCTTGTCAAGCTACCACCCATATAAACATAATAGCATAATTTTCCTACCATATTTTATGAAGACCTTACCGTGAAACCATTCTCCTTTTTGCCATTATTTCTCATTTTTTGACTGCATGTAAAAATCCACTCTATTTCTTCCTTCTAATACAATTGTGATAAAATAAAATTTTCTACTCGAAGCAATTGCCTTTCTGTCCAGCTCTTTCTTTTTTCCACTTCTCGTCACTAAGCAGCAATTTTTTCATTGTTGGCATAAACAACAGTGATGGTAGTATCAGATATGCTCAGATCATCATCCCACTCGCCAGCTTTGGTAACGCTTGAATCATCATCACCCACTCCGTATTGATGACAAGGACGACAGAGTTGAACATGATGTGGGCAACGACATTGGAGAGGGGCGATGAAGAAGCGACTAACAAGGCCGATAATAAAGAAGGCGGTGGTGGCGAAGGTGAAGGCAAGGACTACAAGATGGGGACAGTAAAATTCGAACATTCAGTTCGGGGATTTTGACATTAGTTTACCCGTGTTGGATTGGTTCGTGCTATGGGGAGCCTGGAGGGCTGGTTGTGCATGGCACGGTTGTGAGGTGTGTCGATGTTTTTTTATTGTCCTAGTCATTGCCTTATTTCCCATGCACGAGTTGTTTTTAGGATTTCGCATTGTATGTGTTGAGAATATGGTATTGGTTGGCTGCAACTATGGCATGTATATGTGGTAGGTTGTTGAGTGTATCAGCTGCGCTTGTTATGTTGTTATGATGAGCTGTTATGGAGCATGATTACGTGATTAGGATATTACGTGGTTGTTTGTTGCATTGTTAAACTGATTTGTAACTCCATTTAAACACTTGTAAACAGATTTAGTATATCAATATATGTTAAGGTGACCGAGGAAGAAGTAAAGTCTAGGCGCTTGTGTTGAGAATATGGATGGCAATGATCGATTTTTTATTGTCTCTCTGATCGAGCTCCCGATCGTTGAATCCAAATAGCTCCTTATTTTTTGGATTTTCTACCACTTGATCTGAGTTTTATTCAATCATTTCCTTAACCTTTTGAGTTAAAATGACTAAAGAAGAATTTTGTATGACTTTATCAAGACCCATGACCAACAAAAGCAACCTTTTTGAGTGCCGGTTTGTGTTTTCTATATGGTGTCAGAACAACAGGTCCTGCCAGTGATTTCTTTCTTGCATGGAGTGTCATATATTCCCACCCTCCCTTGCCCCTTGTTGCCTCCATTATTATGGCTAACAAGAAACCTTCTTCTGTGCTTACAGAATAAGAAACCTTCTCCTGTGCTTACAGAATAAGAGACCTTCTCCTGTGCTTACAGAGTCTGAGAAGCCCATCCTTTTTAATATTCTTACTAGTTCATCTATCAACTCGACCAAATTAAAAGACACCAAATTCCTTCACTGGTCTACTGCCATTAAAACATTCCTTATGTCAAAAGACAAACTCTCTTATATGGAGAAGGAACCTCATTTTGTGAAAGATGCTAAGTGGGTGAAAGAGGATGCCCAGGTTCATGACTCTGGAATTCCATGGAGCCATCGATCAGTGCTAATGTGATTCTTCTTTCTACTGCCTATGCATAGTTCACATTGGTCTCTGATACAAGGGTTGTTGTTAACGATATTAGCAGGATTTATGAATTCTGTGAAGAGATCTTTAAAATGAAGTAAGGCAAGCGCTCCGTCAAGGACTACGGTCAAGGGGTTGTTTATGGCCCAAAAATTTTCGACCTAAAACCCTGCCCGTGCGGCGTATTCCCCTCCTGGGAATACCAGCCTACTTCCACATTTACACGGATACCGCTGTTTGTAGCGGCACGATGAAGGTTGGCGCGCTCGTGAAGGCTCGTACACCTGGCTAGCACCACGCACCCAACTGCCCACAGCGCTACTTGTGTTGCTACCGGTACCGATCACCAAGTTCCAGTGTAAGTAGGGGCACGCTGCGACACACGCACTAAGACTTACCCGTAGTATGTTCGCCCCAAGTACCGGTCACCCACACCCGATACGCACTAGACTCGGAATCACAGCCCAGCGCCTGGTTACCAAATTTGACAATCACACTACTAATTACGGGAATCCACCCAACCATTATTTCAAATGTAAACAAAGGATATACAAGTAATCGCTCACCTTGACTACTTGCTGGTCGTGGACATGCAACCCCACGACCAAGCCTCTCACCCCTGCAAGAGACCAAACTCACAACCCCTAGGTCGATCCCCTGATCAACCTCAATTACATGCACCGATCAAATGCAAACAGAGATTGCTACAAAACTAGACACGTACCTAATCCTAAAGGCAGACTCACGACCAACACCACACCAACTGTCAACCAGATGCTCCTATCCGAAATCCACGAACAGGCTGCAGCAGCACCTCGAAATCTCCTTGCCCGATCAAGTTGTTCTCCTCCACCAAGAACTTGCGCACTCTGGAATTCACAATTGCTTCCACAATCGTCTCTTCTGTTGTGTCGTGTATTTTCCGAGGTTCTTCATCAAATACCCGAGTTGGCTGCTACTGGATATTCACCATATCTGCGGGAGATCCTCCACAATCCCAGCATCACGTCCAGGTTCGCTTAAGTTTATCTCTAAGGCTGTGTTGAACATTATCACCAATGAGTCACTGTCGCACTCCTATTGGCCATGGAGAGGATCATATATTCTCCATATCTTCCCTCAACTCTATCTGCAGCTCTGGCGTCTACCATGCAGATAAACATGCAATCCACCCATGTGGATAAACATGCGGCTCCTTGGTCGCACCATGCTGGTTCGACCCTTGAGCCAAGTCCCGATCAACCCTCGTGCCAAGTCCTCGCCTGTAACACCCCAAATTCGGTTCACACTCGTGAACCAAACCGGCATATTACAGGCCCCGGTTAGGTCGGCTAACTCGAACCTAACTTGTGCGGATCCAATCTCGGCGTCTTAAGATGAAGATCCAACTTGCTATATGTATGTATGAATGCATAAAACCCTAACAGGATACTACATGGATGACGTGCAACTAATTTTCACACCAACACAATTACAATCAAAATTAGTAAAAATTCTAAAACGAAAGGGACAGAATTTCCCCTAAAAATGCAATTAGGGGCCACCCTGTCAAAATAATATATATACAAATATATCGGCATGCATTAACAATCACACAGAATCTCAGTCATAACGTATTCATTCTGAAGCTTGGGTCTCAACCCACTACGCTTGCGCTGCTCAACTCTGATCATATTTTGCATTCTGTTATCGTGTCTTAGTATTTCATTCACATCATATCATCATGCTCAAACATTTAATCATGTCATTCACAATATAATAACATAATAATACAATATTAAACATTCAGAAATCTAACATGTGTGTGCACAAGACCTCATTGCTCCTCCCGTCCAAGCTGGCTCCTCCAACTCGTGATTATTACCTACATATAGTATAAAAACACGTCAGTAACAAGTGTTACTGGTCCGGAAAATAAAAGAACTATAACAAACTGGCTATGAGAGCAAACTCTCATATGAAAGAAAACAACATATACTCCACGTGAACACTCTGAAGGGCACTACTGAGGAGCCACTGGGCTGCAGACCCGGTAGCATCCCAAACTTACTGATCTACTACTGGTACTATGCCGCTCTCGGCACTTCTTTTTCAGCACTTCTTGTGAAACTTTATCCTAAGCCCTCTCCTTACCTCCATATTTCTCCTGGCCTTGAGCATGAAGGCCGAGTACTCTCAGGCAGTCGCCTTTAGTACCCTTTGAACCACAAGTCCGGACATGCGCTATACTAAACAGTACCCGTAAACCTCCACGTTCTCCGGGTGTGAGGAACTCAAACGCGGAGTTGTCAGGATCCCTCGGGAATGGAATAGTCCGCTGGCACTAATCCAGAGCCCGCTTTGACTGTCATGACATCCTCTGCATGGTACGTGCAGTCGATTTCTCCATCTCTCGTCTCACTGAAAACGCGAAAACTACATATATATATATAGGGCTGGGTAGGGAGTTATATAATAGGCCCGAAGGCAACTTGTGGTGGATCTTGTTTTCGAAATCATCCTCGAGGGATCTCATCCTCGAGGGGTTATTAATCCGGAAAAACTATTCGGTTAAATAGCCCGAGTTAAGTGGGATCCGATAAAGCGCCACTTAACTCGTCCTGTAGGCATTAAAACAAACATACAATAGAAAAGAGTAAAACAGACGAGTTCTAAACGGACCTGGTAGAAGCTCCAAGCGTGTCATCGGGCCTAGGCGGCAAGCTCCTACTCCGTACCTACACATCAAAACTAAATACTAACGCCCGCTAACTAAATGATGCATCAAACTCAATAAACATCAATCACAATCAATAATCATAAATATGAGAATAATTCTAACACATCCTATTCCTACCAATTTTATTGTATTTTTCCTAAGTTACATTACTCGATTATCATACTCAAATTTACTTTACTTCATTAGCTCATTTAACTTTCATTCCCTGTTAATCACATCATGCACATGTTTACTTCATTCATAATCTTAACATTCATCATAATAATTAATCAACCCTAGCATGCTATGCTAACAATTATCATCAATTTTAAATAAATCAATCGGAGGTAATTATACCTCACGTTGTCGACAATCGGGGACGGTTAGGGTTCCGTCGCGTGTCTCAGAACTCAAATTCGGCCGCTCATCGGCGTCCGAAGCTCGATCGGGCTCGACTGGGTGAGCCCCGCGGAAGATCCGGTGAATTCCAGTGAATTCCAGAAATTCCGGTTTTCCGGCAGCTGCTGGCGGTTTTCCGGCGGCTTCCGGTGGTTTTCCGGCGACAATTGCCGGTGGCGTTTATTGGCCGGAAAGTGGTCGTGTTGGGTACCCTCGGAACCGGCTCGGCGAGCCCGACTCATGTACGAGGTCGACACGGCCAACGGAGGTAATAGCTCGCCGGAAAAAGCATAAAATGGAGCGGCGGCGATGGGAGAACAATCTGGCCGATCTGGGCGGCGCTGGCCTCCGTTCCGGTCGGGGAAGGTCACTGGGCGGTCGGTGGTGCTGAGGCGACCCCCTGATCGTGGCGGCGATAGTCGCCGGCGGTGAAATCGGCGACGCGACCGAAGCTTGACCGCGGCGCTAGCACGGCGATTCCGGTGTCATGGTGGCCTGGCAACGGCCGGGGCTGGTCGGGGCGGCACGGCAACGTCGTGGCCTAGCTAGGGGGCGACGATCGATGGCTGGGTGGGCGTCCACGGTAGCGGCGGTGGCATGCGCGGTGGCGGCGCGCGGCGAGGGTTTGGGAAAGAAGAAAGGAAGGGCGCGGGGTTGTGTAGTGGCAAAGTCGTAAATATTACTTGACTCGTCTCCGACTCAAGTCAAAATAATATGTAAGTCGAAAAAAATTCCAAAAAAATTTGGGAAAAATCCCATAAAATCAAACAACACCAAAAAAATCATAATGATATGCTCTAGAACTATCAACCCACCCAAAATACCCGTAACGCGTCCTAACGCGGTAAACGAACTAAAATTAATTCTACGATCCATTATATATCATAATAAAAAAATAAATAAATAAACTGCATACTCTCATATATTCTGATAACTCATTCTTTCCTGTTGTGTTCATGACGTTATCATCATATACTTGGGTATACATGACCCTCATGGCTTATATACGAGACCGGCGTCGGCTCAGTACACGTGTTCTGAAACTGACTCGACTTGAAAATAACGGTCGAACCGATCGGTTCTGAATATAAAACCCTGACTCGAATCGTGGGTTTTACATCGCCCCTTGTGCGCACCCAAGTACCGCAACATGGTTCACCGACTCGCCTGGCTCGCTACCATGTCTGAATATTGGTAATACTGTCGGCTCACTTGTGCATAAACCTCTGCAAGCATCGCTCGCTCCTGGTCACGCCCATGCTCGCCAGCTCGCCCATCTCACTCGCCCCCGCACGCGTGCGCGCACAAACTGCACCGAGTTCACGCCCGTGCTCGCGCGCTAGACGACACCCGCACGCGCTGCTCGCCAATGCCGCTAGTTGTAGCAACCCAACCATCGGCACACTGTAGCGCGCATGCACCGAACCTGCTCGGTACATTGCTCGCTCCAGGCTGCCACCAGACTTCGTCGCGCCACTCGATCACGCTGATCGTGCCCAACCATGGGTCTCGACACCGCTCGACCCAAATCACACACATGCTCGGCACTTCACACAGGCACACTCGGTCATTGTACCAACCTCGTTCCACCCATGCTTGGCACGCTGCTCGTCCACAACTGCTGGTCATGCAACTGCCTTCGAACCAACTTGAGGTTTCCTTGGCACCATGTAGCGCCATGCTCGTACATGCTACCGACGCACCTGCTACACTTCCCAGCACCGAGTCTCAGTCCTTCGTTCAACCTCGTCCCTTCCTTGCCTGCAACCATAACCCGCATCAGTACTTGGTAAGTTGTTTCACCACACAGGTAGCATCCACTACCTACTCCAGACTCAGAAAGATTAGGGACAACCGCCAAACCTTAACTCCCTCAGCGCCCTACAATCACTCCGGTGACAACTACCATAGTTCTCTAAAGGTCAAATGAGTGACACTTGAATCTTAACATTACAAGAGCATATTTAGAGGAGGCAAGCCACCGACAGAAGAAGTGGACCGATCAAGGAGAAGACCACGTAGGTTTCAAGTCAGAGACTTAGTATCAGTGAAGTTGAATCCAAACCAGCAAAGGTTTTTTCAAACTTCCTTTAGAAAGGCCTTGTGTGGAAGTACGAGGTCTTGTGCCTATTGTGAGAAGAAACTTGAAAATGTCGTACAAAAGTTTTAACTCCCGGCGTGGACGCAACTATACCCGATATTCCATGTCAAGTACTTAGAGCCCATCATAACGATCTGACTGATAACTCTCAATCATTCAATTTTAGGGGCAATCTCGCCATTCCGAAAAATATGGTATACTCTCTCTCCCATACTAAATAATAAATAAAATTCGGTGTCTGTCTCAGTTTTCTTTAACATTTAAACCAAGAATAGAACAATGATATTTAAGGCTTTTGACCAAAACTATCATTATCCTTACCTTTCAAAATCCTTGGGATCAAACTCATTCGGCTTGAGAGTCTTGTCAATTGACGGCACAAAAATTGGAATACGCAATACGGAAAATTGCAATATAAAACAACAAGACTATCGCTTTCAATTTGCTGGAAAATAAGACAAAGCCATACGAACAAAGAAGAAACCAAGTTAGAAAAACAATCCACATCATTGCTATGGTGGACGCTCACTTCAATGCCATATTGTTGTCCTCTTCACCAGAATTTCCTTTCGCAAATCAATCCCAAGGTTCAATGGATTGTTATTGTGGGTGAAGCAATAAGGAAGATAAACTAACCCTATCTCACAAACCAAGAATGAAATCCCCTTCAAATACCCTTTGAAAACTCACAAAATCACCAAAACTTAGAAAGGGACATGAAGTAAATTTCAGTTAACAAAAGATGCATAGAGTTAGATGTGCATAATCCACATCTTAACACTCCCTTTTAGATATTAAAAAGTTAGAGAGCGTTGTAAGGTAAGAGGGAAATTTAGAGTAACCAATATGCGATGATGCCGCACCATGCATTGCATTCTCTGTTTTTTAAATTCAAATACAAACGTTTGTGTTGTAACATAAGAGGGAAACAAATATTAACTTCCTTAACAAAGATCAATGAAAATGATCTTTCATTCCTATCATCCAAACGATAAAAGCTTGTGGGCAAGGGGCAAAGTTAGGGTGTGTTAACATGGACCATGGGAAAAACATGTACGTGATGTGAAGAGCAAAATTGCATGCCTGTTTCCACTGTTTTCAGATGGCAGCATATATGCCGTCTTGCGTCTGAAAACCATCTCCTATCCCCGAGTTTCCTCCATTTACAGGCAAAGCACATCCACTTTCTGCTTCTGTTGTGTGGATGGGAATACAGGAGGCTTGTGGCTGTGGTGCACTGCTGATCGACTCTTCCAACATCCGGGAATATGCATGCGGTCTCCAACCTACATCACAAATCCAAAATCAAGTAAAACCACTGGCCGAATCATATGCAGGTAGATCAACAACGGTTAATTCTGATATGTTGTTAAATTGGTGGTGAGATGAGCAACTATAAGAAGACATTTTCATTATTCAGTTTAAACGTGGTAAATGGAAAGTTGTTTTGGGGAATTATTGGATGAAAGTTTCAGAAAAAATTCATGAGAGGTGTTTCTTAAGATATAGAAGTAATGCATTATTTTGCTTTAAATGAAGTTAATCCAGCAAGTTCTAACAACATGGAGGCTCTGATAATTTAGTCAAAATAACAGTGACAAAAAACTAAGTAACATTTACTTTTTAAGGTTGCTTGTTGATTAGCCGAAATTGTCAATACTTCACAATAATTTTTGAAACAGATTATCATTAAATGCTGAAGGGGAGCCCTGGCGCAACTGGTAAGAGTTTGCCACCGCGTGACCCAGAGGTCAGGGCACACTTCGCTGCCCAACCCTTCCCCGGACACTATACATGCAAAAGCCTTCGTGGATCAGGCTGCCATTTTTTTATAACCATTAAATAATTTGGACTGAAGTAACAAGAGGAGGGAACATACCATCTGCATCATATGGCATTGGAAAGAACTGTGGACAACAAATTGACACCTCCACGAGGCCTGAAAAGGAAGTAAGCTAAAGCAAATTAATGCTAGTTATCAATCACATCCAGAATCAACTAGAAATGCAAATTTGGATCATAAGCAGAATCTATCCAACATAAGGAAATGTTTTAGGTGGTTTTTGGCTTAGCTTTTGTAGGGTTTAGATTTGTACGATGTAGGGTGGATAAGGCTGTATTTTAGGTGTTTCTGGGATCAACTTTCAGGACTCAATTACCACAAAAGATAAAGAACAAGACCATAATAATGCCAGGAACAAATCGAAGGAAGGCAGCAGTAAGTTTTGATCTTAATAATAGTAAACAAATTGCTAAAGTGTGTTTTGAACAGATTGAATGAATCTCAAGATGGTAGTCAAGAGACTAGATAGATTTGAGAAGATAGTTGCAATTGAAGATTGTGATTGAATTGAGAGAGAAGAGGACGTTTATGCCTCTGATTGTCTCTGCCTGAAAGAGGAGCCAAGCATGGTCTTTATAGTCCTCCTAAGAAGCCAAACAGCCCACCTGTCCCAGGTTCTTATTTAATTAACTTCTTTAACTAACTAGCCTTTCATCCTAATTGCTTACAGGTGTCTAGCAACACTGATTAACTAGGCTGTTAACCAACAATGTCATGCTAACGGAATTACATACTAACACCATACAGGAACACACCTAAAAAGCCTCCAACAAACACATCTTGCCAGTGGTGCCAATAGTCTTTCACTACAGAAATTCCAATCAAAGTTGCAGTAAGAAGTGGTAGAAAGACAATGGACAGTTTTGCCACGTGTGCCCTACGATCAAACGCTCCGATTTTCCCTGATAAATACCATGAAAGAAATCCCAAACTGGCAAAGGACCCTGCATAGTCATCATAGATAATATTTCCTACAACAATGAACCCAAACCAAAATAACAGTATAGATGAAAACATAATGTCTGTTAGGCCATTTTAGTTTATAGTGCTGAGCATTACACCTTATGGTGATACTGTTGAAGCATTAACGTAAATTCAGTGTTTTACTTTGTCGGAGGTCCACTTCTAGCTGTGTGGAAATCTAATCCTCCTCTGAATAAAGCAGTCTAAGATTCTTGAGTTCACTTCATTTTACGCGCATCTTTGTTCTTGTTTATATCTACTCTGTCGCACTATGATTCTTGTCATCAAACACTGAAGAATGTGCAGCTATAAAAATATGAATATTAAGTTCGCCTGAGATCACTAGTAATCAGTATTAGCTCCAAATACAAGGCTCAAGAAATTCATTTGCCTAAAAACCTTTGATGGATTTCATGCACTTGTCCAGTTTTTAACAAATTAATTCTGTAGTTCACATGGCATGCCACGGTTAGATTATAGATATCTTTAAGTATAACTCAGAGGGTGCATCATAGATAAAAGCAAGGAGTTCAAGATCGCATGATTATATCCTTCTAGGAAATTTTCTTCTGCAAGTAGAATGCTCAAATGGTGCTCTAATGATTTCCTGAACGTCAGAATGAAATGGAAACCTGATCAATGGATAAATGTTTTACAGAAGATAAACTGGGGACAAGTACTTATACAGCTGTAAGAGACATAAAAGAGATTCTTTTTTCCTAGTTATTCTAAGAAGCACTTATATGCAAACTAGATTCCACCTGCGAGTATTAGCTGGCATAGCTGACCGTTAGATATCACATGTGAACCAAAAAAATTCATGGCTGTAAACTAGAAATAACAGATATCATACATATCAGAATGTATACAATTATCTAAAATAAAAATATATACTATAGTGTTTCCATTCATGCTTCTATTATCGAGCCTTTGGATTTCTTCTCTTATTGCTATCTTCGTGTTCTCTTATTGCTAACTTTGTACTGCATTGACAAGAATATCAGAAATACGTTTGCGTTACCTACATGATGTATGCCCACTTGGAAAACTCTTGTACCCTTCCTTGATTATACTCTTTTCTCCATGACATAAACATCACCTGTAACTTGATCATAGCTCTGCAATAAGAAGGTTATCAGGATTCATGAGGTTGTCCATCTTCAATAATTCAAAGAAAGTGAAACTAATCAATTGTAACAATGACATACTAGCCTTCCATCAGGAAAGCAACGCCAAACGAAGTCCAGTCGAGGTCTTCCAACGGCATCTTTGATTGCATCAGTTATCACCCCAGTAATAAATACAGAAAACAAAAGACCTGCACGAGCATATGTTAGAGAAGAGTAATGTGTCCGGCAAAAAGAAATAGCAGATACTTTATGAGGAATGCTAAAAGAAGTTCCTTGCCGTAAAACAACTAAAAGATATTCTGAAACTCGTCAATTACAAGGTTTTATGCCACAAATTCAAAGTAAGTAATTTTTCAAGGATAGAAAACTCTTCCCACCAGCTCAATTCAGTTGGGATAGGCTCAGGGAAAGGTGCTGATAATTAGGATGATGACGCTGAGAATTGGATAGTCCTTTTATCACAATCCTTCCAAAAAGTGTCCTTCTCAATGCGGTCATATATCTTTTCTAGCAATTAGTTAAACAGAACTAGTTGCTGAATATGTGACAACATTGAGAAGAACCTTTTTCGGAGGGACTGTGATAAAGGACTATCCACTTCAACAAGGAAAGGTTCATCTTGGACTAAGAACAAGCTCACTGTTCAATGCTTAACTGTTCACAATCATAGAAAGTTGTCAGTTCTGTTCATTTCATTTCATGTTAAATTCCATTAGTAATACATTGGAAAAATGCAAGAAGAGGCTTCGCCTTGCAAACCGAATTTGAAGCTATAGTTCATGGAGTTCCTTTGCTGTTGAAAACAGGCTGATGCCTTTAGAGATTCTCACTAATAACAAACAAATATCGGATCTACTTCATCAGAAGGATATACCTGTGCTTTTGTGGAAGCTCTCTTTCCCCATGAGTGGATAAACTTAGGTTTTTTTGTGAGCAGCATCAGGTGCCCTAGACAATGTAATACTAGGGCTAACAACTTTGCTAGAAAGGCTTGTAAACTAAGTCTATACTTTTCCTATAATTAGTTCTCTGAAACTGTTCAGAGTATTTTGCAATATTCATATTCTAATATAAGTTAAGCTAAGAAAAACTTAAGAAAAAACTACTGCTAATAAAGAGCGACGATAATAAAAACAAAGCGGGCCACTATTTTATACTTGCTATAAACCATATGAGGAAGCTTACCAATAATTGCATGATGCACATCATATACGTCTCTTCTACATAAGTAATATAGGACGAATGTGGGAAACGGCAACATAACTGCAATCATCTGTTATCATCAAAACAATTCCATGATCAAAAAATAAGAATAAACTGTTTACCTGATCTCTGAATTCTTGTCCAAAGAACAAGTCAATAACATACTGGAACGGCCCAAAATGGCACAGTTATGCCTTGCATTGGGTATTTCAGATTTGTCATCCATTCCTTCCGCACAAAATGGATTGATTATGTACAAAACCAGCTCTATAACAGCAAGAAGTAGTAGTATAAGCCAGTCACGCAGGTGAATCCTTGCCACTTAAAGTCCGTGTGATTGTATAGTGTGAAAACCCGCTTGAATTTCTGGCATTTTCCTGGAGATTAAACCAGCCAATGCTAGTTTAAGACAAAGCAATCCATTCAAAAACAGTCAGTTTACTAATGCCTATCACTATTTTTCCAAATAAATAAGGAATGCGAGTCCAGTAAAACTTATGTGATGGATGCAAATTGGTCAAAATCATATTTGCATTTTACTCAATTCTCCCATCAAAGAATTTCTCGCTCCATAAGAAGTATTGGGATAGATTGATTTATAGTCCCTGTTAGCTGAAGAAGGTTTAATGCTTTCAAACAACAGTCACCTTTCAAGTAATTCAGACTGCGGGTTGTTATGGTATTAAATTAGAAATATGAACAAACAAAATGAGAGCACACTTTATTCATTATCTGTGAGACATTTCCCCAAAATCAACTTGCACAGCAGAATAGCCGCCCATATCACGTCACAATCATTGAACGTAAGCAATCCATTGACATTTTGCCTCAACACAAGAAAGCATGAATGTACGTTCCTGTTCTTTGCTACAACTTGAATCCTAAAATTGTATCAGGAACAAAGCATGAAACTTCCACTATCGGAATAAATAAAAAACGCCACAGAAACCAACATCAACAGCAACTCATACATCTTTTTTTAAAAAATAATGAAAATAAAAAAAGGGCGAGTACCTCATTCATAAAAAAGAAGCAGCAAATTGCTAAAATGTGAAAACCATTAACTTCTAGACATCTAAGAAAACGGAAATTTCATTAATAACCCATCCGAATAAATAAAAAACGCCACAGAAACTAACAACCAAAGGAACCAAATACGTTAAATATATATATAATAATAATAATAATAATAATAATAATAATAAAGATACAGCTGCAGGTAGTCAAAATGTAAAAACCACCAACATTTATACATCTCAAAAAATGGAAATTCAATGAAGAACCAACCTGAGGAAAAAAATTCCGTCCCGAACTCGTTGTGCAAATCTTTAAAGGGTACAGAATCAAGGCAAACCTGAGCTGCAAAAAAGTAAAAATGGAAGGAGGTTTAGCGTAATTAGCGTGGAGAAAAGAGCAATTCAAGTTATCATGTACTCTATTTTATTTGTTACTATGATTTGTCATCTATCTATTCCATGAAGAAGCAGTTCTTTAGTGATCTCCAAAGAGGCAACAAGACATGCTAGCACCATTCTTTAGTGATCTTCTTTTCGGCCATTTCTCTCTTCTTCTGGACGTCTTGTTCAGCGGCCATGCCCAGAGCCGAGGTTAATATATATTTATGGAACGAGGGCAAAAAGTCTAAGTTGGTCGTCTTTAATCTTAGATTGACAGAAATGGATTTTTTTATTTATTATGAATTAGATTAGGCAAAAAGTCCTCGTGATTAATGTTTTTTTCAATCACACTATCTCCTCCCCTTATTCGGTTCAAGGTCGGTTGGCTTAAAACATGCTTTAGGTTTCATAGGCCTCTTTTGATCTACATGTCTTTCTTAATCTAAAAGTTAGTTTAAGAAATAAAATTTTCCTATTAAACTATATACAATTCACTAACACCATTTACAACTGATGCTGGGATTGACCCTAACAATTCTCTTACTTACACATTAAACTATCTGAATTATCTCTCCCCCATACATGTTAGGCCCACATATTATAATGAAATTTTAGGAGGCTCTAATTCTGGTTGGTATACTATAAAATAAATTGAAGCAACATCAATTCGGGCTTGCTGGTATATCCTGAAGCAAATTGAGGCAACAACAAAAGTCAAATCGAGACAACACCGAAACCAACTAGAGTCTGATATTATTGTTGGACACCCTCAAAAGGAATTTGAAATAGGTTTTATAAGTCTTTCTTAATCTAAAAGTTAGTTTAAGGCTTTCTTATTAGCTTATATACAAATCACCACCATTATTCATGACCGACATGAGATTAATCTAGTAGATAGGATGGGGTTAGATGCCCCTTAGCTTAGTTGAGTGATAAGTCTCGGGCTCACAAGCCTGCCTCCCTGCCTTGCTGAGAGCCTCATATGGCTTGACTCGATTTGTAATATCCAATATTTTGAAACTGTGCATGATAAAAAATTATGTAAAATCTACTGCTAGTTTGATAAACCGGAGCTTTCACCCCATCTTTCCAACATGGATTTGGTAGATCTCTTCCGAGTCGAATCAAAGTCAACCGGTAGTCGAGCTCTTTGAGTTCGAATTATGGGCTTGGATGTATTAGATATCGTGTGATTCCTTTTATTGCTTAGATGCATGTATTTTAGTTATTTAGTGTATGTTTTATCTATTTAGTTACTTGTATATGAATTTATATGATGAGACTTTATATTATCTAATGACGGCGAGATGCACAAATGACCTGTGACTTTATGGCTTATTGAGATGTGATTAGACTCACTTTCTTATTAAATATAGTTATTGCATGTTATCATTGTTGGCCTTTTTATGACATACAAGTGAAACTCTATCAGATTTTCTATACATCATTTACTTGCCTTGCTTGTTTATGTCATTTCATTACGCTTCTAGTTTTATTAGGGTGTTACATGCACCTTGTAGGTTCATGTATTTAGATGTGCATTAGTTTAGTCTTCTTTCTTCTGACACCAAGAGCGGTTAGATTCATCTGTTTCCTTTCCTCTTGATCGGTTGAGTGCGTAGCTCCTCATGACTTTAACATCACTGGTACAATTCCTGATAGAACCAGATTTGAGATGTTACACAAGCTCTAATGGGCAAGCTGATGATTGCAAAATTGTGGATTGATGCTCAAGCTTTACTCTTGTACTAGCATTTTGATTGGATCATTTCAATTGAATGAAGAGGCAATTAGAAGGGGATTAATGAAATTAATTGTTCGTGAAAATTTGCACCTTATTTGCTGAAGGTAAGTAATTTGAAGAGTAAGATAAAATCTATAATAATCCTTCGTACAACAAACTCCTCACAATACGAAAACCAGTTTGAAACCCGAAAGCTGTTTGTCAAGGTTTTAACTGATCTTCAGAGTTTATTTCATTTTTTGAGCCGGTTTGGCCTTACGACTTATGTGTTGGACCCAATGGTCACTTATGTACGCCATAGAGGTGAGTGCATGTTGATGCTATAAGCATGCATGACTATCAATGTAGTTTCGATGACACAGGATACCTGGATTCGTGTGAGACTTGTATGATAAGACATAGGTCTTTGCTTGCGAGGAGGTGATTTAAGATTTGGGTAGCTCAGGTAGTCTCTAGATGCATCATATTCTGGATATGAACTTTCATTTGAGATCAACATAGACCCACGTACGCATCTGAGTTGTATTAGATTCTGCTTTCGCAGCAGTTATTGGCTATTGCTAATTTACACTACAAAATCTGAGCCATTTGTTAAGTATTCTTGGGCCATGACATATGCATGATTCCATGGGGAATACCTAAAAATGGTGAATATTATTAGTGTGTATTGCTAATATATGTGAATTGTAATTATGTCTATTAAATTAGGGACATGGATCTAGGTTGTTCTAGCGTTAAGTGTGTATGTTTAAGGTTTTTAATTGGTTATAATAGTCTCTAACGTATCTCCTATGATGGATATCGAGGTTGTTTTGATTCTACCTATATTGAACTTGTGTCCATGTATTCCATGTGAGAAAGGTTTGGTGTTGGCCAGCTCGTACCCAGCTCATATCCGCCCACATTTACCTGTTATAGATACTTTGCAGCAGCAACAATGATATATCAATGTCAGCACCTTATAAATCTAATTATTTATTTATATCCCATGATTGTATTTTTTATAACTGATAAAATTACTCTTGTATGATGTTTTTCACTTAGGTTTATATGTTGCACTCCATATGTTCGATGATATTATTCTTGGAGTTTTATAGGTTGTTTATAATGGAATATCTATGCCATTTCTTCTTTTTATTGTAGAGATGTTGTCTTTGTTGTTAGGTTGCTTAGATTCACCTATGCTATGCTCCATCTTATTGTTTAGATGCTATTTTCACCATGATATGCATTTAGCCATAGTATGTGCCCGATATGCTTCCTATGATGCTGGTCAGTGACTAGGGGTGGGCATCGGTCAGACAGACATCAGACGAATTATTATCCGCGTCTGTCCGAAATTTCATCGGACAAAACTTGTTTGACCGACTTCGGACATCAAATTATCCGTCGGGCCCAAACAATATTTGTAGACAGTTCGAAATTACCTTATTTTCCAAAAAATCGTCGGCACCGCCGTTGCCTCCGTCACTGCCTGCCCTCAATGGCCGCGCTCCGCGTTGCTAGCAAAACCCCTCCGCTAGAACCGTTGGAATCAGCTAGGCGAGCCTAACATATCTACGACGTCGACGTGCTCGGCGGAGGTGGCGGTTCGCCGGAAAATGGCTAAATAGAGGCGGTCGATGGTGGGTGACTAAATCCGGCCGGCCTCGGCGGCAATGAGCTCTGATGTTGTCGGGGAAGGCCATGGGAGGGTCGGCAATGTCAAAGCGGTGACTGGACGGCTGCGACGATGGCCGCTGGCTGCGGAATCGACGACGCGAGCACGTCGCTAGGCACGGCGTCATGGAGGGCGACGATCGACGGCGGCATCGACGGGGCCTGGTGGCGACGATTGGCAGCAGGCGACGTTGGCGGTGGCGGCGGCGATGACGAAAAGGGGGCGGCGCGGCGTGGCAAGGGTTTGGACGGGGAAGAAAAAAGGGTTGGGGGGTTTGAGCAATGGCAATATCGTAAATAAGACTTGACTCGACTTGACTCGGCTCTGTCGCGAGTCAATAATAATAACTAACAAAAAATAAATCCTAAAAAAATCCATAAAATAGAAAAACAATTCATAAAATAAAACAAACACTACAACGTCATAACGACATGCTTTATAACTAATAACCCATCCAAATTCCCTGTAACGCGTCCTAACGCGGTAAACAACCTAAAATTAATTTTACGATCCACTATATATAAAAATAAAAAATAACTTGCATAATTTTATATATTCTAATAACTCATTTTTTTCTTGTCTGTTCATGACATTATCATCATACACTTAGGTACACATGACCCTCATGGTTATACACGTGATGGGCATCGGCTCAGTACACATATTTTTAAACATAGTCGACTCGAACCGACGTCTGAACTGATCGGTTTATAAGCATAAAACCCTGACTTAGATTGCGGTTTTTACATTATGTTTATAATGTGATATATTTTTTCAAAGATGGATTATACAAGTTCATTATTAAATGTAAATGAATAAAGTTGATGTGAAAAAGATAGTAAAAATTCGATTACTAAAGAAGGAGAATCTATGGACAATACATTAACAAAAAAGAGAAAAATAGTATCTAGTGTATGCACCTATTTTGATAGATAATATTAGAAGAATAGAACATTTTCTATTTTTCGTTATTGTGAAAAGAAGTTTGAAGAACTAAAAGTTACGAAACTACTCATTTATAGAAGTATAGTGAAATGAAATATCCTAATTTTAAAATAAAGAGTATATAAAACATGAGTAATTAAATTTTTTGTATTTTTTTCATGTAGGTGAACTAGATGAAGAATTAATTATTAGAATATTTTATCTTTGAAGTAAATGCAATATTAGACTATATTTTGATGCCAATGATTATTTTAAAGTTTTTATACATTGATTATCTTTTGTTTGACTTTAAAAATTGAGAGCATGTTAGCTAAATTGTAAGTGGTTTGATATGATTATTAATGTAAATATATAGTTTTAAATTCCTAAATATAAGAGTGACTATTATCCTTTTTATATGTATGTCATTTTTAGATATTTAAGATATTAAATATCAATTTTATGTATAAACTTAATTAATTTTACCGTATATTTATATTTTAAAATTTTCATAAACTATAATATTAGTCTTATAAATGTTGAAGACATTATATTTTTGATATAAAATATCGGACACTTGGTCGGTCGTTCGGTCGGACAAAAAAATGTCCATGTTTGGTTTGTTTTAATTCGGTCAGTCAAATTCGATCAGACATACTTCGAACGTTGGATGGACGAACAAATTCGGACGTCCGCGCCCACCCCTATCTGTGACATACCTCGGAAGGAGCGGCATCAACAAACTGAACACAACGCAGACAAAATTGTTCCACGCTTCAACGAATGATTAAATTAAATGAATTGAACATTCGCACTTCATCAAACAAACTTAAAGGATAGATTGCATTGTGTCGTGTTACTCACTGTGAGTCAAACTGTTTGATGAAATGCAATGTTGCACACTTCATTGGACAAACTTCGTCGATAAACTATGTCGGGCATTATTTGTTTACAGTGCTTATTAAGAGTTCTAAATTTTGCCTTACCTAGCCTTATGCGAAAGCTTCCAAGAGCTTGATTGAAATTCAAGATGAGATCTTCATTGGATTAGAAGACTTTCCTTTATCAGATAGATTTCTTACTCTTGTATAAGTGAAATTTATTGTAAGGAAATTGCGTTCAAATATGTAAAACTAAAATTATTGTTTTTGTTATCTTGTGTTGCAAATATAAAATTTAGCTACAATACCATTGGGGATTCTAAACAAGGAAGATTGGCTATATTAATATAAACTAATAAATTATTTGATTTATGATTTAGATTAACTTTGATTTTAATTTTAAATAAATGTTGAAGTTTAATGTATTTAATTTGGGTTTTTTATCTTCATTAAAATGCAAACTGAAAGCATAAGTATATCCGCAGGGACTTTTACACGAGTTAAATAAATGTTGAAGTTTTATGTATTTAATTTGGTTTGTTTGTCTCGACTTTTTTATTTAAATGGCAGCAAGCGACAATATTGTTATTTTTTCCAAATTAAAATTTTTATTAGCTGGTTGAGTAGTATACGCATTTCGTTGACTCTTCTGAGTTGGCAAGTATTAAAATTAAACGGCTAAATAAGTTCTTAAAATGGGGGAAATAATCAGCATAGGTCTTATCGTCAAAATTGGTTGTAAGACCTAAGGAGCAAGTATTAGATATACATGCGCAATAATACTCGTTTGTTACTGAAATTTTAAAACCCTGACGGATAATGTTCAAAATTGACTTAGACCTTACATGAACTGCCACTCTTCAAAGGGAGATCTGGCCATCGCAACATTGGAAGGCTAAAGTTGATGAAACTTGGCTCCTCAAATCCAGAGGAGGACATCTAAATGCTTAGAGCCGATAGTGGGCAGTTGAGGGCAGGAAGATGACAGGATCCAACGCAGTACTTTCCACCGAAACGAGTGGAATTCTGACCGACCACCTCAATAAATAATATGGTTGTGGCATGGGCCATGCTGCGGTGATATTGTCTCGGGCAATATGGCCACCAATTCATTTCTAGATAGTCATCATTTTAAAAAATTGAAGTATAAATGTATAGTAGCCAGCAGCGACTTAAGCAGCGAAGATCTTATCTTTGGCAGCCCACTTTCCGACACAAAGGCATTGGAAATGGTGAGAGAGTGGAGAGATGACTTGCTGGTGACCGGGGGCGGCGGTGCCGGCGCCCTCTTGTGGCCGGCATTGATTGCCGTGTTGATCGTCTCGGTCGTGATCTTCTCTTGTGCCGAAGGCATGAAGGGAAAGAGATCTGCGGCGGACGCTCATGCAGCTACGTGCGGCGGTGGGTGCGGCGCCGGTTGTGGAGCAGGTTGTGGAGGCTAGCTAGAGGGGACTTCGAATGTTGGTGTAATTTTTGATCGGGAATGTAAGGTTGATGGATCTTAATAAGGTTGCAGATTTGCTGCGTATCTGTCTTTCTTGTTCGAAGTAAGAATTTAGAAGATGCTCTTGTTTTTCCATTGCATGCTGCTAGGTAGAGATGAAGGTTTAGGTATTAATCCTTTTTTCTAAGAAAATAGGATTAGTCACTAATCCAATGATATTATGAATGATAATTTACTTGTTATTGGGACAATTGTTTTATTTTTTAGAAGTTCATAATTTTCTCCTATATGTGAAAATTATCCACTTATAACGACCAAAATCATCTATTCATAGAAAAATTGGTGGTTTTTTTAATCCAAAGATACAAAGGTGGTAAATATTTTTGTTAAAATAAAAGATGATTTGTGTGACGGAAAACCCTTTCATTATTATAAATAAATTAATCGAAGGAAAAACGTATTCGTATCTATCTTCTATTATCTATACGCTATCATAGAATGATTTTTTTTATGCTCACCACATTTCGGCGTTTTCTTGTCAGTGATTAATAATGGCCCCATGTACATGTAATATATGCAAAATCATAAAAAAATTGATAAAAATGATATTTATATGATAAGCATACAAAATTCAGAAAATTTGGTAAAAGTAATTGTACCTATTTATAAGATATAAGCATATATAGTTGATAAACATAATACATGAAAAATTCATAAATATGATATACGCTAGTAAAAATACAGTTATTTGCGACCGCAAAATTATGTTGCTAAAGACTTGTTTCCGATTGCAAATACTATTTACGACAGGATCTGCAATCGCATATTGCCGTTGCAAAAGACGTGGATGCTAATAAATTTTGCAATCAGTCCAACTGCGGCTGCAAATTTGCGTCGCCTTGCAACTGCTGTGCAACCGCTTTGCAACTACAATTGCAGTTGCAAAATTGCATTTCCGTTGCAAAGTTTGCAATTCCGCCTCAACGGCCTCCTCAACCTTCACAATGGCTGGAGATCTCCTTGATCGGCTGCAGCCTCAGTTTGCTGGTCCGCCCGGTGGCGGGAGAGTAGAAAAGGCACATGAGAGCAACAACGACTAGAGCCGGTCTTGAAACAGGTGGCGATGTGAGCTGCCGGCAGGATGTGGAGGATGGGGGTTAGGGTGTGGTTTTGAAGAGGCACTTCAACGGTTTTTTTTTTAAGCAAACTATAGATTTTAGCGACCACAAAGCGGTCGCAAATAACTATATATATATATATATATATATTAATTTATAATATATATATATATATGCTTTAGCAACTATTTTGCAACCGCAAAGCGGTCGCAAAAAACTATTTTTTGAAAATTGATATTTGTGGGACTGCATTTGCAAAGGCATAGTAGTTGCAAATAATAATAACTTGCTACACTTTAGCGACCACATTTGCCATCATCAATGCCAGTTGCAACCTGGTTACAAACCGGTTGCAAACCGGTCACTAATATTAGAATTATGTAATGTAAAGGAAAAAATCATTACAATATGGTTTCAAAATACATTTGATTGCAAAATATTGCAATGCAGTTGCAAATTTGCAACTGTATTTGCAGTTGCAAATATACTGTTAGCAAAATCTGTGCAGTTGCAATATGGTTACAAATTTGCCACCGGATTTGCAGTCATAAAAGATAGTTAGTGGTATTCACATATAAGATAAGTATGTAAAATCGTGAAATATTAATAAACAATGATTTCATAAGATAAACATTTAAATAATGAAAAATTAATAAATATGTATATAGCTACTTATTTTATAACCATACAAAGGTGATAAATATAATATGCACTATATAACACAAGAAAAAATGATAAATATGACATTCACTTATACCATATGTATAAAAAAATGGTGAATGTGATATCTATGTATACTATAAGCGTAGAAAATCATTAAAAATTGATAAACATGATTACATCAACTTATAAAATTAGCATATAAAATTGATTAACATAATATCAACTATAAGATAAATATGCTAAATGATGAGTTCTATTTATAATTATTCATTTATTAATTCAATTTTAAGTTATTAATATATACTTTCAATAAATGATATAATTGTCCCGCGGATTGTGAGGGTCATTACCTGGTTGATTCTAAATCTTTGTGCATGCGACTGCATGAAACCCATTGGAGCATATTTAAGACATGATTAAAGGGTTGATCGACTAGGTGACTAGCTTGAACTCGAGCTTCAAATCGCCCAGGAAGAGCTGTTGAGAGCTGAACGGCTCTCAAGGGCCCAGGTGGGCTCCCAACCTGGGCCCCAACTTGGGAGCCCAACAACTCTTTAGAGATCAGTCGTTGGCAACTCCAATGGCTCTCTATATAGCCAAGGGGGATAAACATGGATGAGTTCAACCACCCTCAATTACACATCCACAAGCTGTCTGATTCTCACACTATCCAAGCCTCTAACTCTCTCCAAGCCTCTATCTCTTTTCTCTTCTATATTCTTATTTAAGGTCAAACTTGTTAAATTTTGTTCATAATGGAACACTCTCTAAATGAACTTGAAAACGTTTACTCTAGCGATAGGGAAGCCTATGAGATGGATTATGATGATGACATGGAAAAGGAGACCACTGATGCAACCCAAGCCAATGCAACCTAAGCCACTTCCTTGTTGAGCAAAAAGAGCAAGGCAAAGAGTAAAGAGTCTGGAATTTGGGATCATTTTGATAAGGTCATCGATGAGGTAACAAAGAAGTTGAAAGTCCAATGTAAGTATTGTCCTACTACTCCAGGCATTAGACAAAGTTAGTACTTCCCTTATGCATTATGCTAAGAAGTGTGCTCCTGAAAGTAGTAGAAAGGATCCTAAACAAACTAGGTTGTCCACTACAGGAAACACTATTGGCGTCAATATGCCATCTTATGTACCTTTTGATCTTGAACTTAATAAATAAAAAATAATGAAAATGATACCTTTTTCTTTTGCTGAAAATCTATTTTTTATGGGGTACACAATATTTCTTAATCCTGGTATGTCCCCTCGAAATACAAGTCAAGGATGGTCACGATGGTCACAAGGGCTCGGGTTAATAGTTCGCTGTGTGGTGGTCATGATGGTGCAGGTCTGGTGGCTGGTATCTTGCTGGCAGCGGCAATATGGTAAAAATCCGTGTGGGAGAGATCCCAAGAAAATGGGAGGTGATGTTAGGGTTGACGTGGACAGTCTAGATATTGTCACGTGGTGTGATCAGGTTGTCCAGCTGACTCTAGGCCTAGTGGTGCAGCTATAGTATATGCAATATATATATGATAAAAAATCTGAGATCGACACCAACAAAAAATCAAAAGTGACTCAAAGCCTAACCTAGGCTCTACGAACAGAAATCAACACGAGGAATCTAAATGGGTCTCAAAACTTTGAACTCGACGGGTGAAGATTTGAGAACCAAATCAAACTGGGCTTATAGGGGCAATCCAGAAGTCCAAAATCTCTAAGATGCTTGTAAATAAAATAACCTAAAAAAGTCCAAACAGATGTAAATGCTACAATAACCTAGATCTAGCCCTAAAACCAAAAGTTAACACAAGCAAAAATATATATCTTGAGTATACGCCGATAATGCATGCTCTCTTATAACATAACTAAAACTATCATCTATATATCAGGCACACTCAGCCTTCGTAACATGATCATATGGCCATCTAGGCTAGAAACTCATGGTCTAAAAGTAGAACCGACCAGAATAGGCATAAGACTGGCTCGAATCAGGCAAGGCAACAAGCGGGTAAATC
The DNA here is from genome assembly GCA_033002965.1 of Piper betle. Classification (NCBI taxonomy): domain Eukaryota; kingdom Viridiplantae; phylum Streptophyta; class Magnoliopsida; order Piperales; family Piperaceae; genus Piper; species Piper betle. The sequence goes on along the minus strand of JAURVB010000002.1, from coordinate 85,781 downwards.
CTAACTTGAAGTTGAAGTTTTACAACTTGCAAAACCAAGGCCAGAAGCTCCTCCAACCCATATTTATACTTCTCTCTGGTACCTGCACAAGTAATATGGTTAAGCATACCTAGGATTTATTTAACCTTCAGTTCCACGACTCTGCGTCTTGGAGAATCCCTACAAGAATTAGGTTTGACCTTCATGCCTATAGTATTCTGTTTGCAAAACAAAAAAATATAGTTTGGGATAAACTAAACGTTCATAGAAACCAGCTTGTATTTTTAAAAATGGCCCAAGGCCCCTCAATTCACATCCACATAGTAGCCAATAACACCTCTGCAGAACCAGGAGAGAGATATACATGAAACCAAAATAAAACACAGCACACAAACAAACAAGCAGCCCATCCCAACATCTCCAAGCCTCATTGTAATCCGTGTATATGGGCCAACTAATACCACTTCAATGCTTACATAAATATAAGAAAACGTGTTAACAACGAGCGTCATCGAGTCCCAAATAATCAATATGCAAATCAGCAAAACTAGCAAATGAATAAAATACTTATCCACGAAAAACTGAAATAAAATTAGAAACTTCTCCATACACACTCAATCAAATCACAATAAGGCCAATAGGGCCTAATCTTAATTAAATAGATATTCACGTACACAAACTAGAATACTTAACGGTAATGTGTTGGTACTATGCATGACCTAGAATCTAATCGACAACAACATGCCCATGTCTAATGAGGCCTATCCGATTACATCTGAGACATAACATTATCTAGATATACTCAACGACAAGTACGTACATGCTGAAACACTGAAATACACAATGCTACCAGGTACTATTCTATTAATGTTGATCACATAATTAACCACTAACTGTTCACCATAGCTAGATACTGAACCTCAGTTAGCATCACACTCCCATCCACCATGCGCTCACTAAAAATTTGAAAAAGTATAACAAGTATTAGGCTTGGGTAGGGTTAATACAAATAGTGCTAAAGTGTGACTTTTGAGCTGGATTTTGCATTTTTGAAACTCATTAAGGGATCTAAACCTTAAAGTTTTCTTACTCCAAAAAATTGATAAGATGACCCATATATACTGGAATCTAATAAAATGCCATGCTACGTCTTACAATGTAAAAAAAAAAAAGTGATTCAAGCACTAGATCAAGCTAGGGGAAAGTGACCTAAGAAGAGATCTTCATCCTATTTCAGCAAGCTCAACTTCACATGGTCTAATAATGCAAACTACTACTCAAAACCTGTATGATGCGTGCGTGCATGCAATGATATGCAACAATCCTAAACACAACAAATAACATGATTGTAGGATAGAAAATTAAGCACGCACATCACATCAAAACCACAATCACATGGTGAGACGAAGGATCTGATAAGACAAATAAGGATGTCAAGAAGAAGATTTTGATATTTTATGAAATACATTTCAAGATTTGACCTGCACACTTAAATTCTAACTTTAGATATCGAGATGCCTGGAGAAATAGGGAAATTAATATGAGGTGTCTAACACACTAATCGCGGTCAAGATCTTGATAAAATTATGAATAATAACTTAAATTGTCAATTAACTTATTTAGCTTAACTCTTGTGATAATTTTTTTTGCACCGACTGCGGAGTAGTAGAAGTTGATATATATTGGATCGTAAAGATTGGGCGAGCCCTGATGGAGCCGCTTGAGATATCGGGTCCAACCCATGCTCGTACCAATTAATCACAGATTATTTTATTATTTAAATCATCAGTTAATGTTCAAATAAGTAGGATAATTAAGTTAATAATCATTTAGCTTAAAATTTCACACCAAAATCAATTTTATAGTTGAATATGGTAAATTATCACTATGTTAAGTATTTAGTTAATTACTAATTTGGCACACGCAACGATGTAGCTCTCACGTGGTACAAAAATTAATAAGTTTTAATCTTTTTATAGTTTCAACCATTATTAGGTGTATTAGTTGGTATATTTTATGATTTATATAAGACCCTAATCCCAGTTCACTTAAAAATTAGATCAGAACCATTACGATTGAGTCGAGTCATGTCTAAATTAATTAATCTACAAAACTTGAATGAGAAAATGGATCGAAGTAACCCTCTCAGTGTCTCGAGAAAGGAAGACACCACTAATGCACAATCAACAATCAATAATACATCGAATAAATATATGTGAACATGCACCAACACTAATAAAAGAACGAAAGAAAACAATGGCGCACTGAGCTCAAATGTGTCTAGGATCTATCTATCCTTCCATCAAAGTTGACTCAATATATAGGAACATAAGACCTAAATATATATTAAGAAAAATGTCAACAACGAGTGTCACTAGTCTAAAAAATAACTAGTACAAACTAGTAAGTGGAATCTGACTTCCACGAGGAAGGAAAACCATATATAATCTTCATAGGAATACTCCAAGCGCATCTACTGAGTAACCATCAAGCTACAGACTCGATAGCATCCCGAACTGAACTGATGTTCTGTCACTGTCGGCAAATGCCTCTCAGTAATAACCGATCAACTCTAGGGAAAAAACACATAACCTAAGCCCTCTCCAAACCTCTATATAACTACTGGCCTAGAGCACATTGGCCAAGTACTCTCAAACAGTCTTCTTTGATACCCTCCGATACCACAAATCTAGACATGCGTTGTACACAACAATACCCGTCTACTCCATGCTTTTTCAGTGTGTGAGGAAGCCTAAGACATAGAGATGTCAAGATCCCTTAGGAATGGAACAACCCTCTCACTAATCCAGAGCCTGTTGTGACCTGCATATTTGTCTGCTCACAGTATACACAAGGTCAAGTCCTCAAACTCTCGACTCACTGAAAACTCGATAAATACTATTTATAGGGTTAGGAAGGGAATCATATAAGTAGCCCTTAAGGCAATGTGAGGTTGACCTAAGTTTGAAAACAACACGAGGGATCTTATCCGTGAGGATTATTAATCTTGAAAATAAAATACGTCTAAATGGCTCATGTTAAGTGGGGTCTAATAAAATAGCCATTTAACATGCCCTACAATATGAAAATCAAATCCACAAATATTAAAGTGGTAAATCTGAGAAGAGTCCTAACGGACATGTGATCCAAGCTCGAAACATATTGGTATGTCTCCATTAAGGTCGGACTTCGGAAATTTCATTGGAACTCACTATTAAGCAAAAGACTAACAACTCAATATAATGCATGATCGTGGTGTGTGCACTCATCAACAATAAAATCAACTTAACCAAGAAACAATGCAAAACAAATAAATAAATGACTACACGACACACAAGTCAAGACATGACAAGTAATAAACAAATAAATAAATAAATAAAAATCAAATAAATAAAAGAACAATAACTTAGAATAATAGTGGAAGAGTGACATAAAAAATAATAATAAATAATAAATGATAAATAACATTCTAAATACCCATAAAAATAATTAAATAATTAAATAATTTAATAATGAATAATAAATAAATAAATAAAATCATCAATGTATAGATGAATAATAAATGCGTAAAATTAAATAAAACACTATTCATGAATAACGATAATAATATAATTAACACTAAAGAAATAATAACAGATACGAGAGTGAGCAATTAAATGAATAAATAATCAATTAATTAATATTTAATAAACACGAATAAGATTAAATTAATAAGTAAATTTATAATCATTAATAATAAATAATCATATAATCTTGCATCATGTACAACAAATAACTAAATAACAAAAATTGAATAATAATGACTAAATAAATCTACAAAATAAAGAATAAATAAAGAAACACACTCATAAAATTAAAATATGTGTAATAATGTAAACATGCCAGTAAACTAGTAATGTGAGTCTCGATTACCGAAAATGGTAGAAAACGAACAAAAACCGGCTCAAATGAGGTGATTGTCAACTACGGTGAGTCAGCCGAGTCAAGTGGTTGGGCTGGACTCAGTGGACTCAAACACGACATGGGCACGAGCATGATCATGACCGCGGGATTTCTGGGCAAGTAAATAGACAAGCGAACTTGTTCGCAGGTAGGTGGACACGAGTAGGGTAAATGGGCATCAAATGGGTTGTGCCCGTCATTGGAAAACTCACACAATGACGAGGCATGGGTCACCATTGGTCCTGATCGATTGCCCAAACGACAAGAGCTTGGTGGTGGTGGTGATCAACAAAGTCAAGCCATCGGCTAGCCCAAAAGTGGCCATAGAGAGGGGAAATTGCCGCTAGGGTAGGTGGAGTTGCTGGCGGTGATCGTGGTCATGGCGATGGTCGGGGGTAGTCTCAAAATGTCAGCCTCAGCAAGGGGAATTGATTTGGGTGCTCGGCCTAGCTGGAGGAGGCTTGCCAGCGTCAGAAAATGGTCTGAAATGTGGCGGCAATGGTGGAAACCGATGAACAAAGTGGCATTGTCGATGTCGACTATAGAGGTGCTGGAGCTTGAGGTGGGTCTAGATCGATACTCAGCTGCAAGGCGATCACAGTGGTGATGGTCCGGTGGCCAGAGTCTCACCACTAGTGAGTAGAAGTGGCAATGGCGCTAAGGATAGAAAATTCTCTAAAATCGTGGGAGAAATTCCCAGAAAATGAGAGAGGGCAATCCTAGGGTTGACGTGGACGTCTCTAATCTTACCATGTGGCATGATTGGGGCGGCCAACAACTCATAGACCTAGTGGGGTCCACTTAGTTATATAGAATATATATTTATAGACGGAAAGCTCAGATCGACACTGACAAAAGTCAAAACTGACTGAAAGCCTAAAAGTAACTTTATGGACGGAAATCGAGGTAAGAACGCAAAATGAGCCTCAAAACCTTGAACTCAATTGGATGAAAATCTAAGACTCAAATTAAACTGGGTCCACAAGGGCAATCTGGTAGTCTAAAATCCTTATGATGCATGCAAAAGAGATACCCTAAAAATTCTAAACGGATACTAAATACTACAATGACCTAAATCTAGCCCTAAAACCCTACGCTAATACAAAAAAAATTCATATACCTCGAGTATACACACTCAGGCTCTGCTAGAGCATAATTGAAGCTATCATTTGTATGTCGCTTATACCTAGCCTCCATTACATACTCATATGTTCATATGGGTTCCATACTCATGGTCTGAAAGCTGAGCTGACTTGAACCGACTTGAGACTAACCTAAACCAGGCAAGGCAACAACCGGGTAAAATCCTAACCCAAAAATCAATAAAAATCATGTTTTTATCGTGAACATTATAGGAAAACTAGTAGATCTAGATGATGAGATGAAGATCTAGCTATTTACATGCATAATTAAGGATTCTAGATGCTAACCATCATGAACATGCCAAAAAGAAAAGAAATGGGGAAAAGGCGGTAGCGTACCTCAACGGGGGAGGAGGAAGAGGAGGGAAGGAGGAAGAAGTGGCAGAAATGAGACCAAGGAGGGCCTGTTGGAGGGCAAGAATGGTGGCAGTGGTGGCACAAGGCAACAAGGAGGAGGCGGCAGCAAAAAACATCCAAAAGAGGGCCAGCCACATCAAAAGATGTGCTTGCGCTCCACCTAGGTGCACGCAGGCACATGCGGTGGCGCAACAGCCTTGCGCTGCACATGACACCACAACGGGCGAAAAGTGCAGGAAAAAAGGAAAAATAGGGAACAAATGAAGGGGAAAGAAAAAGAAGGCTTGGCACAGTTTCTAAAGCACGACTAGGGCTAGGAGGTAAGCCCAAATGCATGCTATGTGATTCTAATGCAACATGCAGCTCTAGGCTAAACTAAACAACTGAAAAACACACACACAGTCTTGGTAATTGAGGCCAACTAGAACAACTCAATGAGGTGCACTCCCAATGTCCAAGCCCACAACACCACACATAAGATCCCACTAGCACTAGACCGATCAAACCGGACCAATTGTGTGTTACCTAGATCAGGCCAAACACAAAATCAAAAAAATCAGGTACAAAATACCTGGCTAATGAGCTGATTAAAATCTACCCACCTTAAGAAATTTTGTCAACAAAATTTGTACACTTGGCCCATTGCTAGCGGCTTAGTCCACATCCTACTTGGCATGTGCCTAGTCCATGTCCATATTCCAGTCCACTATCTAATTCGGTCGAGGTTGGCTTTGACATCAATGACCTAGCCAAAGTGTAATATGATGGGCTTAAATCATCCCTAAATAGTGATTAACAAAGTTGAAGATTAGTATGTGTATCCTCACTAATATACTGGATCTTACTTCATGAAATATTGGATTTAGAACAAAATTGGAGGTTATTACATTTATTATAGTATGTTTTAACTCTAAATTATTTTCCAAATTGGAATTTAGGTATTTAAATGTATATCGATTTTTAATTGAGAATGTACATGTACATCAAAATAGCTAGAGGAAACATATGGCCTTCCGAGGAGGCAAAAAATAAGTACTTATATATAACTCCTAAAATGTTATAAAATAGATAAGAGTAGGGGCTGGAACTAAATATCAACCGCCCTTCCATTTATAAATTGTTGTGTGATTTGTTTTTTAATTTTTTAAATATTTACAAGACAAAGATCCACAACGACATCCAACCTTGGCTCAATAGATAAGTCTTCCATAAGGAGGGGTGTAAGTGGTGCAGTTATGGTGCAGTCGAAGGCATTTATCATTAATATTTATCAATTTCTCAACTACTAAACGTTACCGCACCGTTTGCCCATTTTTTGACAATTTGCCGTTACCGAGTTTTGACCATTTTGACCCACGGTAAATAGTTAACTATTGGTAAATCTTAATTTAAAAAAATAATCTTTATAATCACAAAATTCTTATTAAAATCATAAATTTAGTGTGTAAAACCTATCTCTGGGTTAGGGTTCTACCCGCTTATATTTTTCCCGGTTCGGGGTAGTTTGAGTCGATTCGAGCGAGCTTGAGCCAAACTAGTTTTCAAATCATGAGTATGGGCCCCAAATGGCCGTATGAGCATGTGATGGTGGTTGATTATGTCTGACATACAGAAGATAGCTTGAGATAAGCTACAACAGAATATGAGTTATCATTGTATCACAAGGTATACAAATAATTTTTTTATCGGTTAACCAGAGTTGTAGGCCTAGATTTAGGCTATTGCAGTGTTAAGTATCCTCTTGAGATTTTCAAGATATCTCCTTTGCATGAATCATAGGGATTTTGGATTACTAAATTGTGCTCTTGTGGGCCCAGCTTGATTGAGTCGTAGGTTTTCATTCGATTGAATTGAGGATTCAAGACCCATTTATCTTTCTTATCTTGATTCCCGCCTATGGAGTCATTTCTAGGACTCAAGTTAGTTTTGACTTTGGACGGTCTTAATCTGAGCTTTTTGTCAATATATATATTGCATATACCCATAGGTGGCCCCATTATGCCATGACGTGTCAGACGTTTCGATCGTGCCATGTGGCAAGATCTGAGCCATCAACAACAGCCCTAGCTTCCACTCAGTTATCTTTCAGAGATTTTTCATGATTTTTAGACTTCTAAACCCTTGCACTGCCGCCACCATCGTCTTCCTCATTGTGAAGGCCATTGATCCCAACTGGTGGCCCACCCCGTCGGACCAGTATACCGGCCTTTGCGTCCACTTCCCTTATTCACATCTGCCAGCCTGAGTCCTGTTCACCCATTTATGTTCACTTGTTGGCCCATGACCGTGTCCGTGTCAAACAGTCCAAACCAGCCCAGTAGACCCAGCCCACCAATTTATTTGACTTAGGCCAAGTTAACCCGACCGACTCGATTCGGTTTAGTGAGTTAACCCAATTTAGGACGTGCTAAGTGACTGCTTTTGTAACACCCCGTTTCGGCTCACCCGTGAACCGACCCGGAAATGTCACCGGCGACCGAACCGTTCGCTAATCTACTAGATTCGGTTAAGCCAACCAGGATCTACTCTCGGCGTCTCAAGATGGAGATGCAAATATGAAATGCATGGATGGGATGCGTGGGTTCTAACGGGGTCCTACATGCATGCCATGACGTGCAAGCAAAGACAAGACAAAATAATAAACGAGAAACCAAAAGAAAATATATACTATTTTATGAAAATACGGTAACACATCATAGTCTACCATGACATTCGATCATTTTCTCATTCGTTTTTACCTGAGCCGAGTCTGAACTCCAAGGCTCCCTACTCATTCATATTTATCAGTTCGTTTCTTAACCGGCAATTCATCAAGACAAAAACATTGTAATAATCATTCACACAGCATTAAACAACCATCATTATACATTACATTACACGCGGCAGGTACATGTGTGCGCGGTTCCGTGCTGCTTCTCTGCACTCCCGACAGCTTTCATCGCTCGCATTCCTCACCTACATATATATAGAAAAACCGTCAGTAACGAGTGTTACCGGCCCGGAAAATAACTAATATCAATCTGGCACAGGAGAGCAAACTCTCCTGTTGAATGAAAACCATATACTTCCTCAAGAACTCTCATCAGGGCACATACGGGAGCCGTCGCCCTCGGGTCGACAGCGTCCCCCTATCTTTCACATTCTCATGCCTCGGCCATTTCTCTATTGCTTCTCGCGTCAAATCTCATTCCTTTCCGCCCTCTGCACCTTCCATATTACTCCTGGCCTTGAGCACGAAGGCCGAGTACTCTCAGGCAGTCGCCTTCAGTACCCTTTGAAACCACAAGTCTAGACATGCGCTGCAATGCAGTACCCGTGAACCTCCACACTTCTCCGGGTTTGAGGAACTCAAAGGTGGAGTTGTCAGGATCCCTCGGGAATGAAACGGCCCGCACACCATTCCAGAGCCCACTGTCGACACACACGTGCCCGCTCGCGTAGCACGGTAGTCGGATTTCCTCATTCAGTCTCTCACAAAAACACGAAAACTATACATATATATATAGGTCTGGGTTGGGATTAATACAATAGGCCCGAAGGCAACGTGAGCTGGATCTGAAGTTCGAAAACAAACTCGAGGGATATCATCCTCGAGGGTTATTAATCCGAAGAATCGTTGGCTAAATGGCCCGAGTTAAGTGGGATCCGATAAAATGCCACTTAACTCGTCCTGCACATAATAAATCAAATACACAAGAGAGTAGCGTAAATCAGAGAACGAGTCCTAAACGGACCTGGTAGAAGCTCCAAACGGGTCCACGCGCCTAGGCGGCGAGCTCCTACACCGTACCTACACAATCAAGCTAAAAACTAACGCCCGCATGATGAATCACACATCCTATAGCATACACACACAATCAACACAATCACGCATCAATCAACACACATTAACCTATATCAATTCTAGCAAGTCTACTTAGGCTAGTTTGCATTAGATCATGATCATTACCTAATAACCCTAATTAGTTTCATAACTTCTATTTTTAACACCACACAATTCCACAAATTTCATATTTTATTCTAAATCAAATCCACATTTATATAAGTAATTACAATGCACAATTCATCAATCATAGCATACAAATTCTAATAATCAATACTTTCAATTAATTAAGTTAAAATAAATTATACCTCGTGTCGTCGAAAATCGGCGACGGCTAGGGTTTCCGTTTCGCGGCTCGAAACTCGAATTCGGCACCTAGCGGCGTCCGAAGTCCGATCAGATTGGACTGGGTGCATTCGGCGGATGATCCGGCGAATTTCCCACGAATCCAATTTCCCGGCAGTTCCGGCAGTTTTCCGGCGACTGTCGGCGGTTTTCCGGCGGATTCCGACGGTTTTCCGGCGATGATTCGGGACGGGGCAATCAGGGGGTCTATCGGCACCAGCTCGACGAGCTCGGTCCAATGGTGGTGTCAAAGAGAGCAACCGAGGCGGCGATGGCCGTCGACGGCGGCGTCGAAAATGGGTGGCGGCGGCGGTGTGCTCCGATCGGGGCTTCGGCCGGCCTCGACGGCGCTCGGGATGGTGTGGGAAACGTCGGCGACGGCGAGGGGGTGGTTGTCGGGGTCACAACGGCGGCGGCGCGGCCAGGACGGCGGCGGAATCCGGCCCGAAGTGGCGGCGGCCGAGGTGGTTTCGTGGGGCGATTCCGGCGTCGTGGCGGCGAGGCGGTGGCCGGGGTGGGTCGTGGCGGCACGGCGACTGCACGGCGGGGCGGGGCGGCGTTGCTCGGCGGCAGTACGGCGTCGGCGGCGGCGGCGACAGCACACCACAGTGGCGGCGAGGGTTTGGGTGGAAGAAGGGTCGGGAGGGAGAAGAAGTGTACTCAATGGCAAACTCGTAATTTAGTATTGACTCGATTCCGACTCGAGTCAAAATAATAACTAGTTCGTAATAAATTCTAAAAAAATTCTAGAAAAATATGGAAAAATTACATAAAATAAAACAAACACAACAACATCCAAATGGCATATTCTATAACTAATAACCCACCCGAATATAATCAAACGCGTCCTAATGCATTATTCGGCCTAAAACTATTTCTACGATCAAACATATAAAAAGAAAAAAATACTGCATACTTTCATATATTCAGATAACTCGTATCTCACCATCTTCTCGACGTTATCATCATATATTCAGGTACACCTGACTCTCATCACTCATAAATCACGGCTGGTCTCGACTCAGCACGCGGTTCATGAAACTGACTCGACTCGAACCAACGGTCGAACCGACTGGTTCGGTAACGTAAAACCCTGACTCGAATCACGGGTTTTACAGCTTTATTGGAGCCCACTTAACATGAGCCACTTAGAGGTATTTTACTTCCGTGATTAATAACCCTCAGGGATGAGACCCATTGAGTCTAATTTCGAAAAGAAGATCCATTGCAAGTTACTTTCATGCCTATTATATAAATCTTTTCTAATGCCTACATATGATTTTCTTGAATTTTCTAGTAAGATGTGACACAGGGGAAAATCGACAATTGCATCTTGAGATAGGGGCGCGTGTTTGTCAAAGTGGTCTCTAGATTTGGTGAGCGTCTGTTTCATTCGTGAGGGATCTTGATAACTCCATCTTTAAGTTCTTCAAACCCAGAGAAGTGTGGAGGTTTACGGGTACTGTAATGTAGTGCATGTCTAGACTTATGGTTTTAAAGGGTATTGAAGGTGCATGCCTGAGAGTACTCGGGGGCCAGGAGTGATATAGAGGATGTAAAGGAATGAAAAGAAAAGAAAGTGATGTTCTTGTGTAAGGGATAATTTTTAAAGTTGATGAAGAATGAGATGAGATAGAAAGGGGACGCTGTCACACGAGGTCGACGGCTCATAATTAATGCTTTTATGAGAGATTCTATGAATGAGTATATAAATGTTTTCACTTAATAGGAAGGTTAGCTCTCATGTGCCAGTTTGACTATTTCTGGTGGGAGGATAGATAAACGCTACACATACTTGAGCTTAGCGTAGTTATTTTCTTTTACACTTTTACTTATATTTAATATATTTTTTACGCATATTTAGTGATGTTTTTCATTTTCTTAACACCAAAGCAGGTTACTTTGATCTATTATTGATTGAGTCATGTAGACTAACTGCTTTAGACATGACTCGATTGAATCACAATATTTTTTATCCGATTCTTAGGTGAACCGAAATCGAGCTGTCACATGGTGTCACTTAGATTGTATATTTATGTTAAACTAATTATTAAAAAGATATAATAATGAAAAATATAATTAAATATAGCAATAATAAGATTTTTTATTCATATTAATCAATTTATTTATATTTTTACTTCCAAAAATAAACACAATGGAAAATTGGTGAAACGGTAGCGGCAAAGGCAAAAAATTATTGTTTCAAGATAAAAAAGATGTGGTTAAATTTACCATTTTTCTGATCGGTTAAACCGGCCAGCCATAGCTCTATCCATAAGATAAGTTCACCTTTAATTGCAGTTACATCTCCCAAATTTAATTAATTATTATCTTTGCTATTACGATAAGCTCAAAAGAAAATATATATGTGTATCATCTTGTGTAAGACCAAATATCATTGATGACATCTAAACTTGTTTCAATAGATAAGTTCACTTTAAGATAAGCTCACCAGCTTTAGTTGCATCATGCATGTATATCTCGTACAAAGCCTTATATATATGAGCTATAGGTAATATAGTTCATATGAACTATAAATTTTATTTAGAGCGATTTCGGTGAGTCTCACTACTCAAAATTCATATAAATAAATATAAAATTAAATAATATGATTATTTATAAATTTTCAACCCAATCTAATATTTTTAACACTTTCATCTTAATTATTAAACTAATTGTAATAAAAGTTAATTTCAAAATATCTTTAATCTATTGTATTTTTTAAAAATTTAAAAGTAAGTTATATTGATGTACTTTATCCAAAAAAATTATATTGATGCAAGAAAAAAGATAAAATTTTGTCATCCTAATATTCATTCAGTTTACTTTCCACAAACTCACTAAAAAATTTAAATCAGATGTATAGTTCATATAAATTATATGAGTTGTAGCTTACCTTAATTTTTTCCTATTTATTTATACAATATATATGTCATGCTTATCTTATATTAATTTTCACAATCTCGATGCCGTGTTTCAGATACAAAATCGGAAATCTCAAGTGGGAAAAAGAACCCTAATTCTCAAGTAAGGCTATTCTTATTATGATCTCTAGGACCAACCAGCCTCCTAATGAGCTTGACTTAGAAGTTATTTTGGACTTCTTGCGTCAAAGATAGCTGCGTACATTCCTTAGATTGTGAAATCACTCCTAGTCCATGGTCCTCCCTTGTTTTTTCAAGGTCCAATCGTGTAGCATGGTTTCCCTATCAAACATTTCTTTGCTGTAATTTTTTTAGGCATGCTCAATCAAGTTGGTCGCAAGTAAGTTGATAAATATTTTGGCAAAGCTTAAAATTTCAATTCGGTTGGTTTATACCTATTTTACCATATTTACTACTGATCACACCAACACCATTGAGAGTAACGTAGTCATCACAAAGGAAGACCGTCACAAAATAAAAAAGGTATGATTTTCATGTCATCTAATGTGTATAGACTATTGTAGATTCATCTCCGATATATAATTTTGAATATAAAAATTTTTTTAATTAGGTTCGTTCAGTTGGCATAAAAAATGCAAAATATATGGAATTTTCTAAGTGATAATTTACAAAGAATTAGTTTATATAATGTAGATATGAGATGTAAAATAGTTTAAGAAAAATATTCTCACTTGTTTTGTTTTTTAAAAAAGGTTTTATTTCAATGAAGATCGCTTGGTGGAAGTCTTACTTGTATCTTTAATGTATGATGAATATTTTTATCTTAAATTGCATATATATATATTTAATGAAAATTTTATTATCCAAACGGGGTAAGTTTGAAATCGAAGATATTATGCTTGAAAAACGTTAACTTGATACATGTAATCATTTTTAGTTGAACATGATAATACACTTCTTGTAAAGTACGTATCTGAAAGACTAGCTGTTATATTAAAGTTATGCAGTGGAAAAATAATAATATTTTGCCATAAAAGGCTCGTGACCTTTGACATAATGTTATGTTTCAACGTTCAACCTTCCCAGAAATTTTCGTTCATTGTGACACTTTTGTCACGACATGCAAAATTCGAGGTCGCCCCTTATCAAACATTTGACCAGCACTCAATCCTCAGCCCCTTGTTCACGGCCCCACGGCCATTAGCTACCAAACTATGTTTCTCTATGATTTGTAGACCAGCTTCAATGAATCCTCCCCTCCATCTTCTCAATCTTCAATGGAGTACTTCAGATTTACCATGCGAATATGGTTCCTCTCATTCGTCTCTTGCCTCTGTTCCATCCTCTGTTTTGCTAAAGAAGACGGTACCCATATTGATCCACAGTATGCAGCTTGCAGCAGGCCTGCTAGCTGCGGGAAAGATCCCAACATAAGCTATCCTTTTTGGATCAACACTCACCCATCTTACTGTGGCTACCAAGGATTCAATCTCATATGCCAGAATCACCAACCTGTGCTGCAGACAGCCCGGGACAACTACACCGTTCTCAACATCTTCCATGAAAACCAATCTCTTTTAGTTGTCAACCAGAACTGGAAAGAACGCATATGCAAGCCGAACTTCAACATATTCAGATTCTCCCAACTTTCTTCTTTCATTATTTTGCCGGATCAGCCGTTGCTGTTGCTAAATTGTACCGATCAAAGCCGAGAAAACTACCAACGCCGTCGGATTGATTGCAGGACTCAGAATAGGACTCTTTTTGTTTACGGATTTTCAGATTTTGCTGCTAAGTCCGATCTGTGCAATTCGACTAATGCTAGTGTGCCAGTTTTGGAAGAGAGTGCTGTTAATGGTAATATTTCAAATCCGTGGGAGTTGCTTGACAAGGGATTTGTTCTCCAGTGGTATGGCATCAACTGTACCTTATGTAGCCAAAGTAGGGGTTACTGTGGATTCGATGACAAATCACAGCAAGTCTGTTTTTGCCCAGATCGACCGCACCGAGTAAGATGTAAGGCATTTCTTCTCTCAATTTAGTAGCCAATTTAGCTTGTTCCACTTACTCGTTAGCTTTGGCTTCAGATTTAAGTAGATTCACTTAGCTGATCACAAGAAAAATATTGGAGGGGCAGTGATGTGTTAATATTATTATTTCTTTAAATTCTAGTAGAAATCATAATTTAAAAACTCAGGACTCAATTAGACCCGTCGTGGAGTGGAGTGGACATGGAGTCCTTCGAAGTTGACATTAGGTCATTTATACTACTTTTTAATTAATTAAATAAAATATTTTATAAAATTAGTATATATTATTCATTTGACAATTAAAATTAATAAATATGTAATTAAGTACATTACTTTAAAACCTTAATTTTGCTAAATTTTAAAAAGGATAAAATATTTTAATAACTTTTAATACTTAACTTGGGAAATTAATCGTAAAATCTGTAACTAAGGACTTATCCATCAAATTTGACTTATAAGTAGAGTTGATTCGGGAAGTTTTTAAATTAAAAATAAAATTTAAAATTATAGGAGAAGCAGAGACTACACTTTTTTTAGGTAAAGAGAACATTTAGGCCGTATTGGAGCCAAGGACTTGAATTGAATGACACATTTGCATCCCGCCTAAAATGTGAAGCTACAATTGAGATGATGTACTTCTTTTATGGTGTTTGTGAGTGCTTCCTTTATATATTCGCAACATCATATAAAAAAATAAGGTTCCTATTAGGCTATTTATGCTATTTTTTTATTATGTTTGTTTTCCTTCCTTATTAATAAGAGATGTCTTAGTAAAAGCAATAATAGATATAAGAATATGTGAAACATTAAAATCTAACCTTTCATGAAGATCACATGACTATCATCTAATTATTTCTTGACAGCCTTTTCATTAATAGGAGTTGATTGGGTCATGTTATGGGGCATTTAGATCACAAGTTGGTCATAAGTTGATTAAACTCTCATTTTCATTATGGAAGAATGAAGTTATGAACTAGTTTAGCCTTAGTTATCTCTGATCTGTCTTATCCTGCCACTGAAAAAGGTTGACAAAGCCTATAATGTGTCAATTTTTATCTCCAAATCCCAAAATTAATTTTTACCCATCCCTACTTTCTTCAATTATTACCAAAGATATAGATCATCCTAAACAGTATTCCATCAATTGATACAAAAACCATTCGTTCCAGGATCCAAAACACTTTCTTTCCCAAATATAGGAGGGGGAACAAGGAGGGATATGGGTGATTAATTTGGCAGGTTTGCAACCGAAATCATCGAGCGTATGCGAGGAACTTACAGATTTAAACGAAAAGACGATCCAACACTTTACCCTCATGGATACTATCAATCAATTGATCAAAGGAAGGATATTTTACTTTTTACTGTAAAGGAAGACTATCATGTGCTATTAATAAATGGAGGCAAGAACATAGGTAGTCGTACAGATAAGGGATGTTGGACCAAGATGTACGAAGTATTCAAGGAGAATTATGAAATAAGAAGAAGACTTATTAACGAGTGTTTCAAGGCCAGGGAGGAGTAATTGGAAGTTAGCTCTTCGTTTCTAAGAGGTCGGTCATATCATGAGTATGATATCTCTTGTCCATAAATATATAGTTGTGCATATTTGCTAGATGTGTTCCATCGAGTGCAACATTGTGTATTTCATTGTGTGCTTCACCACGTGAGTTTTGTGAGTATCCCTAAATGGAGCGTGTTTTTAATAGGGGTGGACTTAAGTCTTGAAGATACATCATAGAAGTGTGTCCTGACGCGTAAAGGCTTAGATCTTGTGGAGAACTGATGAAAGATCCCAAATCGGAGAGTTGGATTTCCGAGTGAAGCAAGGCTTTAGAGTGAAGCAGGGCTTTAGAAATCTTTTAGAACTTGGAGTGGGATCAGTCTTCTGAATCAGGGAGTGAGATTAGTTGAGGGGTACAAATAAGTCACCCAGGGTTGCCAATGTTAGGCTTGATGTTTATGAGAGAACACGAAGAAGTTGTTCATTGTAAAGGCGCCTGACATAGGGCTTTAAGACGCATTGTCAATTGTGTGTAGTTGTCAATTTCTTAAGTTCTCTACCCTTGATAATTGATCTCTATTTGAGAGTGGTTTTTATTCATGTTGGGGAGGGGGTTCACTCTCATGTCTTAGAGAGTGGTTCCACTCAAGTTCTAAGACGTAATTTTTCGTCGTGTTAGGGAAGGTTTCTATGTTAAATAGAAGTGTATTTTATTTTTTGTATTTTATTTTGTTTTATCTTGTCAAAGCACAAGGGAGAGAGATTTGACAGTGGAAAATCACAACAAGTAGTATGAGAGTTGTGGTGTGTTTGACAAATCATGGAAGAGGATCGTTGGTATTTCGTCAAAATGGCCAATAGCTAAATTGAGATTGAATTATAAACCTTATTAATATTATATTATAAATTTTTAAAGAAAATGATATATTCTAATTAACTAAGTGTATTCTAATTAAGTATAATCCTAGTCGAGTCTAGACTTGGTAAATTTTTTTATAAATTTTTATATTTTTAATTAATAAAATTACAAATCCGATAAAGGTGGAAAATTAGAGTTGATAAACAAACTTAATGTTTAATTATTTATTGGAATTTTTAATCAATGAAATTACTAATCCTATAAAGATGGGAAAATAAGAGTCTATCTTTTAATTAATTAAATGAAAAATCTAATAAAGTTCTTTTAATGAGGAATTATTACTTATTGTGATTGGTTACTTCTACTTTCATCCATATTGGATTTATAATTTGATCAATTAAAAATTCAAAAATTGATAAAAATATGTATGTTTACCAACTCTTATTTTCCGTTTTATCGTATATATAATTTAATTAAATAAAAAAATCAAAAAATAATAAAAATTATGTATTTTATCCACTCATATTTTCCATCTTTATCATATTATAATTTAATTAATTAAAAATTTTGAAAATAATATTAAACATGCATCTCCCTATATTATGAAAATTTAATATATATTTCATAAAGTATGAGATCAGATTATAATTATCTTTTATTTTATTTGAAAAGATTGTAGTTTATAGAGATTTATAAATATTTTAATAAGACTTGAAATTATATTTTTTATTTTCATAGCTAATTATAATAAGCTATTTGCTATTTACTTATTAAAATTCGTTCTCTTATTATATATAGATAAATAGATGGAAATTAACATTTGTTGAAAGCTATACAAGTTTTCTCACAGTGAAACGACAATAATTGTTAAAAAGATCATTTTGAAGAAAGCTTTAGGTATGAAGCAGTTGATCTAAACTAGGCAAGATATCGTGTTATGTGAGACTTATACTACAAATAAATTTAATTTTTTAAATAAATTCTCGTTAGATAATAAAATAAAATATAATAATCTAATATTTTATATATAGATTACGATTATCTTTAAAATACATTAAATCAAATAAGAAAATAAATTATAATAGTTTATTTATTATTTTTTTATATTTATTATATTTTGATCCGTCGAGTTCCTTCTGCAACTTGTCTTTTAGTCTCCACTCCAATTTTCTAAAGTTTTGACGCAGGCAACTCAGACTACTCAAAAAGTTACTCAAAGTTCGATGGCAACCAAAAGATCATCATCGGTATGTCCTAATACTCCAACTAATTTTTGCCCAAGCAAACTGAATTTTTATTAGTCACATGGAGGAGATGGAGTAAAGAAGAAACAGATACAGAAAGACTCCAGATCAAAATCTCCATGTCACAATGGAGAAACGCACAACTTTGATTTTTATTTCCAAAGCAACTTACGGCAATTATGATGGAACTTATATGTATTTATCTTATCTTTCAGGTGTTTCTGTATCAGCGGCAGTGATCGTTGCTATCATTCTATCACTCTTCATTTTGTGCTGCAACCGAACAAATCGCTATGTCACAACCTTAAGGATTCTTCTTTGTGGCAACATCACCCAAGATGATGAATCCAAGGGCAAAAGCTTCAACTACCCAATCCATGTCTTCACCTACAGAGAGCTCGAAGAAGCCACTAATGACTTCGACTCCTCGAGAGAACTTGGTGATGGCGGCTTTGGCACTGTATATTATGGTCAGTACGTGCTTCCTCTCCCATCTTGGTCACCATATATATATTAACTTGCTTTCTTATAGAGTGCTCTGTCTCACACATCAAATAGGGAAGCTCAAGGACGGGAGGTCTGTGGCAGTGAAGCGTCTATATGACAACAACAAGAAGAGAATGGAGCAGTTTATGAACGAAGTGCATGTACTGTCTTCCTTGAGACACCAAAACCTAGTCTCCCTCTACGGTTGCACCTCTCGCCATAGCCGGGAGCTCCTCCTCGTTTACGAGTTCATAACCAATGGCACGGTGGCCGACCACCTCCATGGCGACAGAGCCGAGCAGGGCAAGCTCACATGGGCCGTTCGACGGAGCATCGCGGTTGAGACAGCCGAGGCGCTGGCCTACCTCCACGCCGTCGACCCGCCCATCATCCACCGTGACGTCAAGACCAACAACATCCTTCTTGACAATAATTTAAGGGTCAAGGTAGCCGACTTTGGTCTATGTCGGCTCTTCCCCATGGATGCTACCCATGTCTCCACCACCCCACAAGGCACTCCAGGCTATCTGGACCCGGATTACCACAAGTGCTACCAGCTCACCGTCAAGAGCGACGTCTATAGCTTTGGTGTAGTGCTGGCCGAGCTCATCTCTTCCAAGCCTGCTGTCGACATTGGAAGGCACCGGGACGAAATCAATCTTGCTACCATGGCCACAAACATGATCCAAAGCAGGAATTTGAACCAACTTGTCGACCCTGTTCTTGGTTTTGGCTCTGATTTGAAGGTGCAGGAAGAGATCACTCGCATGGCAGAGTTAGCCCTCCTCTGCTTGCAGGAGGAGAAGGACGCTAGGCCGAACATGGAAGAGGTTGCGAAGAAGCTGCAACGAATTGAGCGAGGGGAGAATTGGGAGGAGGCTGATAGTTTAGGGGAGGATGTTAGTTTGTTGAAGAAAATTCCACCACCATCGCCAGATACTGTGATTGATTCATGGATGATGAGCAAATCAACCAACTCCAACACCAGCAGCTAAGATTTGATCGTAGAAATGTTGTCACCTCCCCTTTGTTTTATGGGTTTTAACTAGGTTTATATCTAAGTTACCCACGTGAGTTCATAATAAAATATTGATGATAAAATACATTTTTAAGAACAATAATTAAATATTTTATTTATAATTTTAAAATATATTTCTGTTCAATTTTACCTGAGTGACTCAAATATATCGTGTACTATATAAAATTCGGTATGGCCTAAAACTATGGTAGGACTCGGCGAATGTAACACCCTAAATTCGGTTCACGCTCGTGACCGAACCGGCATGTTACAGGCCCCGGTTAGGTCGGCTAACCCGAACCTAACTTATGTGGATCCAATCTCGGTATCTTAAGATGAAGGTACGATCCATCATGAATGCATAAATACGTAAAATCCTAACATAGTACTACATGAATGACAAACAATTCAAAATACACACCAATACAGTTACGATCAAAATTCTGAAATAAAATAGCCAGGGTCTCCCTAAAAGTGCAATTAGGGTCTACCCTGTCAAAATAATATATTCAGGTATATAAACATATATCAACGATTTCATTAACATACAATCAAATATACTATAAGCTCATTCTGGAACTTAGGCCCTAACCCATCATACTTTTGCTGCGCTTCTGTGATCATTTCATTTCGTATCATTATCATGCCTCAAATATTTAATCATAGCATGTTTATTAAATAACATCATAAACAAAACATGAAACATTCAATCACTCAATGTGTGTGTGGCAGAAGTGTAACACCCCAAATCCGGTTCACATTCGTGAACCAAACCGGCATGTTACAGGCCCCGGTTAGGTCGGCTAACGCGAACCTAACTCGTGCGGATCCAATCTCGGCGTCTTAAGATGAAGATACGATCTGTCATAAATGAATGCATGCACAAAATCCTAACATGGCACTACATGAATGACATACAAATTAAATTTCACACCATCACAATTACGAGCAAAATCGATGAAAATTCTGAAGTAAAACTAACAGGGTCTCCCCTAAAAGTGCAATTATGGGCCACCCTGTCAAAATAATATATATACAAATATGTCGGCATGCATTAACAATCACACAAAATCTCATTTATAACATATTCATTCTGAAGCTCGGGTCTCAACCCACTACGCTTCCGCTGCTCAACTCTGATCATATTTTGCATTCTATTATCTTGTCTTAGCATTTCATTCACATCATATCATCATGCTCAAACATTTACTCATGTCATTCACAATATAATAACATAATAACACATTATTAAACATTCAGAAATCTAACATGTGTGTGTGTACAAGACCTCATTGCTCCTCCGTCCAAGCTGGCTCCTCCAACTCATGATTATTACCTACATATAGTATAAAAACACGTCAGTAACAAGTGTTACTGGTCCGGAAAAATAAAATAACTATAACAAGCTGGCTATGAGAGCAAACTCTCATATGAAAGAAAACCATATACTTCCTCAAGAACACTCTGAAGGGCACTACTGAGGAGCCACTGGGCTGCAGACCCGGTAGCATCCCGAACTTACTGCTGCTGGTACTATGCCGCTCTCGGCACTTCTTTTTCAGTACTTCTCGTGAAACTTTATCCTAAGCCCTCTCCTTACCTCCATATTTCTCCTGGCCTTGAGCACGAAGGCCGAGTACTCTCAGGCAGTCGCCTTTAGTACCCTTTGAACCACAAGTCCGGACATGCGCTGTACTAAACAGTACCCGTAAACCTCCACGTTCTCCGGGTGTGAGGAACTCAAACGCGGAGTTATCAGGATCCCTCGGGAATGGAACAGTCCGCTGGCACTAATCCAGAGCCCGCTTTGACTGTCACGGCATCCTCTGCATGGTACGTGCAGTCGATTTCTCCATCTCTCGTCTCACAGAAACACGAAAACTATATATATATAGGCTTAGGTAGGGAGTTACATAATAGGCCCGAAGGCAACTTTTGGTGGATCTTGTTTTCGAAATCAACCTCGAGGGATCTCATCCTCGAGGGGTTATTAATCCGGAAAATGTTCGATTAAATGGCCCGAGTTAAGTGGGATCCGATAAAACGCCACTTAACCCGTCCTGCAGATAATAAATCAAACATACAATAGAAAAGATTAAAACAGGCGAGTCCTAAACGGACCTGGTAGAAGCTCCAAGCGTGTCATCGCGCCTAGGCGGTGAGCTCCTACTCCGTTTCTACACATCAAAACTAGATACTAACGCCCGCTAACTAAATGATGGATCAAACTCGTTATGATTAAACACGCTCACAATACAACATCTACCACAACAATCAACAATTATATAACAATAATTATGAAAGAAATTCTAACTCCTATTCATACCAATCTTATCGTGTTTTTCTAAGTTATGTCGTAATAACTTATCATGCTCTCATTAGATCACTTACTATTTATTCGCAATCACTCAAATCATACAATCATCCCTTCACTCATAATTAGGCATTACTCATGACGGTTAATCAAATCTAGCATATTGTGCTAACATTCATCATGACAACTAGTTAATTCTAACATGCTATGCTAACAATCATATTCAATTTTAAATAACTCAATCGGAGGTAATTATACCTCACGTCGTCGGCAATCGGCGACGGCTAGGGTTCCGTCGCGCGTCTCGGAGCCCGAATTCGGCGCTCCTCGGCGTCCGACGTTCGATCGAGCTCGACTGGGTGAGCCCCGCGGAAGATCCGGTGAATTCCAGTGAATTCCGAAAATTCCGGTTTTCCGGCACCTGCTGGCGGTTTTCCGGCGGCTTCCGGTGGTTTTCCGGCGACAATCGTCGGCGGCGTCTACTAGTCGGAAAGGGGTCGTGTTGGGTACCCTCGGAACCGGCTCGGCGAGCCCGACTCATCTACGAGGTCGACGCGGCCAACGGAGGTGGCGGCTCGCCGGAAAATGGCTAAAACAGGGCCGGCGGCGATGGGTCGCTAGATCCGGCCGGCCAGGGTGGCGATGGCCTCCGCTCCGGTCGGGGAAGGCCGCTAGGTGGTCGGTGGTGTTGAGGCGACCACTGGATGACGGCTGCGACGGTCGCCGGCGGCGGAATCGGCGACGCGACCAAAGGCAGTCGCGGCGCTAGGCGCGGCGATTCCGGCGTCGCGGCGGTCTGGCAGCGGCCGGGGCTGGTCGGGGTGGCACGGCGACGCCGTGGCGGGGCTAGGCAGGGTCGAGCGGCGACCGGGCGGCGGCGGCAACGGCGGCGGCGGCGACGCGCAGTGGCGGCGTCGCGGTAAGGGTCGGGAAAGAAGTATGGGGGAGAAAAAGACTCGATGGCAAACTCGTAAATATTACTTGACTCGTCTCCGACTCGAGTCAAGTATAATAACTAAGTCGTATTAAATCCTAAAAAAATTCATAAAAATTGGGAAAAATCCTGTAAAATCAAACAAATACCAAACGTCGTAATGATATGCTCTAGAACTATCAACCCACCCGAAATGCGCGTAACGCATCCTAACGCAATAAACGGCCTAAAACTAATTCTACGATCCATTATATATAAAAATAATAAAAAAAATGACTGGCATACTCTCATATATCTGATAACTCATTCTGTTCTGCTGTGTTCATGACGTTATCATCATATACTTGGGTACGCATGACCCTCATAGCTCATACACGCGACTGGCATCGGCTCGGTACACGTGTCCTGAAACTGACTCAACTCAAAAAAATAACGATCGACCCGACCGGTTCTAAATATAAAACCCTAACTCGAATCGTGGGTTTTACAAGAAGACCTCATTGCTCCTCGTCCAAGCTGGCTTCTCCAATTCGTGATTATTACCTACATATAGTATAAAAATACGTCAGTAACAAGTGTTACTGGTCCAAAAAATAAAATAACTATAACAAACTGGTTATGAGAGCAAACTCTCATATGAAAGAAAACAGCATATACTCCACGTGAACACTCTGAAGGGCACTACTGAGGAGCCACTGGGCTGCAGACCCGGTAGCATCCCGAACTTACTGCTGCTAGTACTATGCCGCTCTCGGCACTTCTTTTTCAATACTTCTCGTGAAACTTTATCCTAAGCCCTCTCCTTACCTCCATATTTCTCCTAGCCTTGAGCACGAAGGCCGAGTACTCTCAGGCAGTCGCCTTTAGTACCCTTTGAACCACAAGTCCGGACATGCGCTGTACTAAACAGTACCCGTAAACCTCACGTTCTCCGGGTGTGACGAACTCAAACGCGGAGTTATCAGGATCCCTCGGGAATGGAACAGTCTGCTGGCACTAATCCAGAGCCCGCTTTGACTGTCACGGCATCCTCTGCATGGTACGTGCAGTCGATTTCTCCATCTCTCGTCTCACAGAAACACGAAAACTATATATATATAGGCTTGGGTAGGGAGTTACATAATAGGCCCGAAGGCAACTTTTGGTGGATCTTGTTTTCGAAATCAACCTCGAGGGATCTCATCCTCGAGGGGTTATTAATCCGGAAAATGTTCGATTAAATGACCCGAGTTAAGTGGGATCCGATAAAACGCCACTTAACCTGTCCTGTAGACAATAAATCAAACATACAATAGAAAGATTAAAACAGACGAGTCCTAAACGGACCTGGTAGAAGCTCCAACGTGTCATCGCGCCTAGGCGGCGAGCTCTTACTTCGTACCTACACATCAAAACTAAATACTAACGCCCGCTAACTAAATGATGCATCAAACACAATGAACATCAATCACAATTCAATCATCAACATCCAGCAACAGTTAAATAATCATAAATTTAAATAATTCTAACTCATCCTAGTCATACCAATTTTATTATGTTTTTCAAAGTTACATCCTGATCACTTATCATGCTGAGACTCCTACCTCATTAGATCGCTGAACCTTCATTCACACTTAATCTCATTATGTAACTTATCATTTCATCCCTAATTAGTCATTAATCACATCATGTAACTTATCACTATCAATCACATCAATAAATCAACCCTAGCATGCTGTGCTAACAATCATCAGACTTTAACTTATAAATTCGGAGGTAATTATATACCTCATGTCGTCGGCAATCGGCGACGGCTAGGGTTCCGTCGCACATCTCGAAGCTCAAATTCGGCGCTCATCGGCGTCCGAAGCTCGATCGGGCTCGACTGGGTGAGCCCCGTGGAAGATCCAGTGAATTCCAGTGAATTTCGGAAATTCCGGTTTTTTCGGCGGTTTTCCGGCGGCTGCTTGCGGTTTTCCGGCAACTTCCGGTGGTTTTTCGGCGACAATCGCCGGCGGCGTCTACTGGTCGGAAAGGGGTCGTGTTGGGTACCCTCGGAACCGGCTCGGCGACCCCGACTCATCTACGAGGTCAGGTCGATGCGGCCAACGAAGGTGGTGGCTCGCCGAAAAATGGCTAAAACAGGGCCGGCGGCGATGGGTCGCTAGATCAGGCCGGCCAGGGCGGCGATGGCCTCCGCTCCAGTCGGGGAAGGCCGCTAGGGGGTCGAGGGTGTCGAGGCGACTACCCGATCATGGCAGCGACGGTCGCCGGCGGCGCGGGCGACGACGAAGCGCGGCGCGGGCGTGGCACATGGCACGGCGATCTGGCGTCGTAGCGGCCCGATGGGGGCCGGACTTGGTCGGGGCAGCACGACGACGTCATCGCGGGGCTAGGCGGCGACGATCGGCGGCCGAGCGGCACCAGCAGCGGCGGCAGCGACGCTGCATGGGGGCAGCGTTGGGGTTTGGGAAGAAAGGTAGGTGCGGTGGCAAGGTCGTAAATATTACTTGACTCGTCTCCGACTCGAGTCAAAATAATATTTAAGTCGTAAGAAAAATTCCAAAAAATATGGGAAAAATCCCATAAAATCAAACAACACCAAAAAATCATAATGATATGCTCTAGAACTATCAACCCACCCAAAATACCCGTAACACGTCCTAACGCAATAAACGGCCTAAAAATAATTCTACGATCCATTATATATAAAAATAATAAAAAAATGACTGGCATACTCTCATATATCTGATAATTCATTCTGTTCTGCTGTGTTCATGACATTATCATCATATACTTGGGTACGCATGACCCTCATAGCTCATACACGCGACTGGTATCAGCTCGGTACACGTGTCCTGAAACTGACTCAACTCGAAAAAATAACGGTCGACCCGACCGGTTCTAAATATAAAACCCTAATTTGAATCGTGGGTTTTACTGCGATAAAATAGAAATGCATGGATATGAGTACTCGCTTACTTTCAAAGTATTAAAATTGTTATAAGGATATTTTATAGGTTGATGATTTGTTTAAGGTTAATTGGGCTTATTGTTATCTTTACAGCTGTTGGATTTAATCCAACGGCCGTAAGAAAAACCGCCCAAAACTAGTGTTGGCGATGCTCTGCTTTTCCCATGAAGCCGCGCGGCATGCATCAGTGATTCTTCCAACCCACCATCGATTTAATGTCTCACAAGAATCGCGTCGGTGGGATGAAGGTGGGAGGCGAAGTATACTACTGGCGGGAAGAAGGTGGGGAGCAGAGTATAGCGCTGGCGGAAAGAAGGCCGGCGTTGGTTCCTCTGTTCTTCCCGGGACACGACGCCGCTCTGGCCGGTGGGAGGCATCGGCATGGGAGATCAGTGAGGAGGCGGTTGCGGAGTCCAACCGTGGCATCTTCTTGATCGAAGCTGCCGACGTCGACTTGGCTGGTCTGTTTCTTCTGGAGTTGTGGGGCGTTGGTTCCTCTGTTTCTCCGAAGACACGACGCAGCACGACCGGCGGGATGAAGGTAGAGGGCATCGGCATGGGAGTCCGGTAAGGAGGCGGTCACAGAGTCCACCGTTGGCATCGTCTCGATAAAGACACCGACTTGGCTGCACTCTTTCTCCCAGAGCTGTGCGGCGTTGGTTCCTCTATTTTTGACGCCTGCCACCACAGTTCCTCTGTTTCGCTGTTTAAACGGCCAGAGCTTAACCTCGTCGGAGCTTCAATCCCATTTGAGAAAGGTTATTGAGGGCGTGGGAAGGCTGAGCCATCAAGAATGGAGGCCATGCAACAATGAAAATAAGACATCAGGTAGCCAGAATTTTGTAGATGGGGATCTAATTGAATCTTTCCTAGATCTTAGCCATGAACGGATGTCGGACATATCAAGTCCTATGGATTTATCTGTAGAAAAGCTCTGCAAGATAGTAAACAAACTGAAAAGATTGCATGCGAAATCGAGGGCGGGAAGTTCAAGTTTTTCAGTCATTCGAATCTGTTCTCATTTCTGTAAATCCTTACCCGAAGTGCTAGCATTTTGTCTTTATTTTGCTAAATTCTTACTGCCACATTAACGGAGAGCAATATACATGCGTGTGGGTAAATTTGCTTCTTTTTTTCAAAAGAGTCAATGAAGCAGCTATTCTGATCCTATGTGTTTTTAATTTGGTTAGTGGGTTTTCTACCAATATTTGATATATATATTTTTTTGTTGAGCAGGCGGTGGTGAATCATCAACAGTATGCGCACAAACAAACTCATATGGCAATATCGACAACTTTGAAGGAGAGCAAGCCGTTGTGAAAGAGTTGGACGCCGGCAAGGGAATCCAAGACTGAAAAAATAATTAGTTTGGTCTTGTTCCTCAATTTATATTCTGGCAAAAGTTGATCTAGATTTTCCTAGTAATTAGTTTCATAATTGTTTCGTTTAACTATTTTGTATATTTGATGGAAGAAAATATCAGCATTAGATATGTTGACTGGAAAATTGTTGGTAGTTCCATGAAAGATAAGGAAGATCAGATACCTAATTTGTGGTTGACTCAACATGGAGTGCAGACTACAGAAGAAGATTGTGAGGAAATTGAAGAATTTGACAAGATTAGTGAAGATTTTGAAAAAATAGAAGATGAAGATGAAGCCATACAAATAGTCGAATCAGTTGAAAATATGACCCCTTGTTTGGGCATGGAATTCTCTTCAGAAAAAGCTGCATATAATTTTTACAACTAGTATACAAGAAGACAAGGGTTTGACATTTGAAAGGGTGGTTTTTATCGTTTGAGAATGACAAACTGTATTATGTCTCAAAAATTTATCTGTACGAAAGAAGGTAAAAAAGATATGAATGACAAGAGGCAGATGGGGAGAGAAATTAAAAGGCGTAGAGACACTAGAGAAAATTGCAAAGTTTATATGAGAATACATTTAAGCAAGTGTGGGGTGTGGAAAGTTTTTTTTTTGGTTATTCATAGTCATAACTCCTCAACTCCAACCAAAGTTGGAAAGCTTCGGTCTCATAGTTGTCTGTCTGAATCCTGCAAGAATATAATTGATTCACTGCATCAAATAGGATTGAGCAAATATGGAGATTTTGGAATATGACTATCCAATTAGAAGATTTGGGAATAAATTCAGATGAGCAATATTGTTTTGCATTACCTCTTTTAGAAAATTTGGTTGAGAAGCTTGATGCGATTAGGAGTTCATCTTCATTGAGAGCACAAACAAGCAACAACTTTGTTGAGAGGCAAGTTAGAACTTCAATGGAGCATATTCCTCAAATAGTTGTGCATGGCCCTTCTCAGTTGCATACTAAAGGTTGTCCCAAAAATTGTCAAAGATATAAGGCATGATACGAAGTTGCTCAAGCTAAAACAAAAAGAAGGATATGTAGTCTTTGTAACGAGAGAGGTCATTATTCTACAACATGTAAAAATATTCATAGCAATTGTAACAATAATCCCATGCAATATGAGTTTTTGGGCTTATATAAGGTATGGTTGTAGATGTTGGGAAACATTGTCTTTGTATTTTTGTGTATTTTATAAAATTTAATCTTATGTAATGTTATTAAATGACTATAATTTTTTGTATTTGTATTGTTTTTAAGTCAAAAATGTATTTGTAAAATGTAATCTTATGTAATGCTATCAAAATTCAATGATATTATTTTTTGTCATTTACATAATTATAACATCTCAAATTTTCATTAAATTTTGACTACGTAGGATCTTGATGGATTCGAACTACCATCCCTTAAGAATTTCTTGACTGCTTTGTTAATTTTGAACTAAAGATCTATAACAGTTTAAGTCATTAAAAGTGAAAGGTTAATGCCATTCCAACTGCCGCATGCAACATGAATAACATGAATAGCAAAATGAATAGCAAAGTGAAAGTGAAAGGTTAATGCTATTCCAGCAGTCACAACTTTTCACATTCTAAAAGTAAAATGAATAGCATGTAAAACAAAGCTGTCACAAGCAATCCAATTTGACCGTTGGAACAAACGCATACTGCAAACAGATAAGGCAAGAAAAAATATCCTAATCCACCCAATGATGTAAATTAGCCCACTGATGTAAATTCCAGGCAACCTACGTGAATAATGTAAACTACCTGGTTAAAATGCAGCTGCAGTTTTTCATTTGTGAAATTGATACAAAATTGTTCGAAACTGCAGGACAATAAAAATTTCATGACACAGCAGTGACAAAATTGAACATGACATATATAATGCTTAACTTGGTTCCCCTACATGTTTATCTTAAAGCTTTCAAAGCCATATATATCAAGGACCCCAATCAAGGAGTTTGAGTTGGGATCCTGGCCAATAGAGATAGTTATTGTATCAACTAGCCTGTAAAAGAAAACATTTTTGAAGGAACAGCAGGTTAACATGGCATATAATAGTATATCAAAAAAAAAAAAAATCTACAAAAACCTTGATTGTGAGTCATTCTGTCTTGTAAACAAATCATGCTTATTCAAACTTTATCAGGTATGGGAACATCATCTGTCTAAATGACAATATTTCTTGAGTAACTAAAATTCCATCAATTCATATTTCCAAGCATATAATCAAGTCTTGCCACCAATTTGTATTTCCAAGCATCTGTTTATCTCTAGTACCTCTAATTGATTCTCAAGTAGGCTCCTTTGAAAACAGTTGCATTTCCCACTCAGTCATTTCAACAATGGTAAAGCAAACAAATTGTCTCAATTTCCATGAAAATTCTCAAAATTTGCTATGAAAAAAATGTATATGTCTACATGATTACATTTATTGGGTCAACTAAAGTTCCAGCATAAAGTCAACTAGCAAAATTCTATTGGCAGCATTGCTGCATAGCAGAGAAGCACATAATCAAGCCTTGGCACTAATCATACTTTCCACAGATTTGCTTATCTCTATATTAATAATTGATTCTCAAGTTGGCTATTGAAAGCGGTTACTCTTTCCACACGACCATTTAAAAAATGATCCATGTGAACACCAGGAACGTGAAAGCAAACAAATTTCAATACAAATTCGCTAAAAATCCCAAAATGCAAACAAATTAATACACCTAGCTCCAATCCATACTCCCCACACATCTGTCTGTCTGTCTCAATAACCACTAATCGAGTCCCAAGTTGGCTCATTTTAAAACAGTGATAATTCCCACACATCTGTCTGTCTATCTCAAAAACCACTAATCAAGTCCCAAGTTGGCTCATTTTAAAACAGTGACAATTCCTACATATCAGTCTGTCTGTCTCAATAACCACTAATCGAGTCCCAAGTTGGCTCATTGTAAAACAGTGACAATTCCCACATTGGCATTCCAAGCATCCATCAATGTGAAAGCAAACAAATTGTCTCAAATTTCAATGCCAAGTCTCAATTTTTTCAAACGCACAAATTAATAAATCTACTAGCTCACAATCTTTTAAAAAAACCAAAAAAAAGCACACATACCATTTCTAACAATGCAGAATCCCATCCCGCCCGACCAGCACCACAGAATCAAACCAAAGATTCTTACCTTCCAACCACCCAGATCCCCAAAACAACCAACATCCACTCCAACCAGCTCTACCGCCATCGCCTGCACGCACCGGAGCACCTCCTTCTCTGCGCGCTCCGGGTTCTTGGCCCGGATCTTGTTGGGGATCGCGCAGATCTCGCCGTTGCCGCTGGGGGAGACGAGGGTGCCGACGAGGGCGTCGATGTTGGAGGCGGAGCGGGCGGCACCGGCGGCAATAGTGGCGGCGATGAGTAGTCGGACCATGGCGTTTGAAGAATTTTGAATTTTGTAGAGTGCTTGTGCCCGTTGATATATATATATATATAAGAGGAAAATATCATAAATAACTATATTTTAGTGTTTTCCATCACCAATGTCTAAAAGTTTACATTTTTATTAGATATAATCAGATTAATAATTTTCATTTCACATACGATCAATTCATATATTTTAAGCATATTTAACTCATAATTTTTGCTTTATTAATATAACTACCTTAATTTAATTTCAAATTTTTTTAAATGTGTTTTTGTTACATTCTGTATAATGATGAGATTTAGTTTTTTTAAAAAAAAATCTTTAAATTAAAAATATATTTTATAAAACAAAAGTTTTAATTACTAATAAAATATGACAATTTCAAATTCAAATTTTAAACACCCAAAATTTATACACTTTATTGTCTTCTTTTTTCAGTATTGATCATTCAAAACTAAAAAAAAATCTAAAAATTTTACCTTTAGCCTTTTAACTCATTAGAAATATAATTTTAGAGCTTATTCATCATTTAGCCAATGTTTTTATCTTTATATATGAAGTTTGTAATGATTATAACTTTTATTTATTATCTACCTTGTTTTAAATAAAAGTAAGAGTTTTATGGGTATTTTATCATTGAATGAAAAATTATGAGATTAGGTCATGATTGATAAAAAAGTTTTAAAAATGGTTATGTTTAATAAAAGTTTGAAATTTTGACTATTTGAATAAAAAAATTTTAAATTTGAATATCTATGATATTTTCCCAGTTAAGTTTCTTTTGTATTTTGTCCCATTTTAAGATGTTGACCTGGCCAGGAAACATGTTATTTAGCTAATTTAAAGTAGCAAGTATTTTAATGCGATCAAATTATCTCATTTGAACTTCAAAATCCTCTCAGCTCCTTTCGCAAATCTCAATAAAGAAGCTTTGGAAAAAAATCTCAATAAAAGAACATAATGGAATGGTGGGCAATATATTTATGAGAAATCAAGATTTCCTTAGTGGTGATGCCATAAATCCTTGGTCATTATTATCTGTGGTTGTTTTATTTGTTGGTGAATTTTTTCTTTCCGTTTTACTTATCAAATTAACTATTAATTATGTGATACACTATGGTCACTCTTCATTCCTTTGTTTTGAGGTAAATTTTTTAACAACCGTGTGAATTTAAGCCCTCATTTCTATGCGTGGACATCTGTTACACCAGAAGAAAAACAGACTTTTACCACGGCTGAATTTTATCAATGGTCATTCCTGTGGCAAATTAGCCACCCCTTTGCTACGAGTTAGCGTGACAAATTATAAACACGGCATAGCCACAACAAGCGGTAGCAATTGACAAAATATTTTTTAAAAACAAAACTACGGAATACAGTAGCATGGTCAATTAGCCATTACTTTGCCACTACAGAACCACGGTTAAATATAATTATAATATAGCCACAACAAGTGGTGGCAGCCGCCGCATGCATGCCATTGCCCGCCACCCGCCGGCCCTCACCATCTCCCACGGCCTGTCGACTATTGCCGTCCCTTGCCACCCTTGACCACCTAAGGACCTCGCTGTCCACCACTGCTTGCCGATCGCCTCTGCTGCCTGCCCTCGCTGTCCCATAACGCTAGCCCTGCCATCCCCATCTGCCCAAATGTCCCTTGTTGTCGATGTCCACCCACAACCGCAGCCCGCTCCCATGTTCGCCCGCGACCACACGCCCACCCTCGTCGTACCCCGATCTCACCGTCCCCTACCCCCCGCTCAATGCGTTGATCACTGCCCTAGCCATCCCCCTTTGCCTTCAGTCACCGCTTACCGGTCTATCACTGTCGTCGTTTCACTCGTCGTTATTGTCCCTTGCCGCCAGCTCCAAGCTCTGCCGCCACCCGCTACCATGACCGGCTTTCTTCGCGCCACCTGTGCCTACCCTCACTGCTCGCAGTGCCGCTAAATTGCTAACACAGGGAACATCATTATTTACAACACGGGCTCTCTCATCTTATTACAAATTTATTACTCTAGAAAGTCCTGTCATATTTCTTTGCAAATCTTTTAAGTGCAATACGTTACATTCTAACTCTTTATTGGTTGCTTGTGGAAAATAAGTATATCTCTATCTTATTTTTGAAACACTCCTCCAAATTTATGGTTATAAAACCCACTTTCGGGTTCGGGTTTTACCGGTTTATAGTTTTACCTAGTTCGGGTTAGTCTCGAGTCGATTCGAGCGAGTTCGAATTAGACTAATTTTCAAATTATGAGTATGGGTTCCAGATGGTTATGTGAGTATATTATAATGGCTAAATATGTCTGACACAAATGATAACTTGAGATAGGCTACAACAAAGCATGAGTTATCATTGTATAGACGAGGTATATAGATAATTTTTTTTATGGGTTAGCCAGGGTTGTAAGCATAGATTTAGCCTATTGCAGAGTTTAGTATTCGTTTGGGATTTTCAAGGTATCTCATTTGTGCATCATAGGGATTTCGGATCACCAGATTATGCCCTTGTGGGTCCAACTTGATTGAGTTGTAGGTTTTCACCCGATTGAGTTGATGGTTCAAGGCTCATTTAGCCTTTTTTACCTTATTTCCCACCCATAGAGTCACTTTTGGACTCAAGTCAGTTTTGACCTTAGACGGTCTCGATTTGGGCTTTCTGTCCATATATATATATATATTACATATACTCATAGGTGGGCCCCACTAGGCTATGAGTTGTCAGACGTTCAAATCGAGCTAGGTGGCTAGATCTGAGTAGTCCATGTCAGCCCTAGCTTCCACCCAATTATTTTTCATAGATTTTTCATGATTTTTGGAGTTTTACACCCTATAAGCACCACTACTTCAGCTCACCGTTGGTGAGTCTCCAGCTTATCCTCGGCCACTGGACCGGCATCACTAGGACCACCTTGCGGCTGGCTATCGATTCGTACCCCTCACGACCACTGGTGCCACTGCAGTCGCCATCGGTAATGACTTTCTTGCAGCCTGATTTTGCCGCCGCTGCTGCCACCCTTTCGGGATATTTTCCAGCCCCAGCGAGCTACATCCAGCTGGTCTAACTATCAATACAAATTACGTTCATCGAGATCTTCATTTTGAGACCACCCATGACCACCACCGTGGCCGCGATCGCTGCCGGCGATGCCACCACCTCTGGACTCCACTGATTGCCACCACCACCTTCTTCCTCATCATCAGGGCTGTCGATCTTGACCAGAGGCAACCCCAGTTGCGTTGCCGTTGGCGTTTTCTTGTGACGGGCGCCACTAACCCCGTCAAACCCAGTCACCTGCATTCGGGTCCACTTTCCTGCGTTAGCGTCCGCTAGCCCGAGTTCTATTCACCCGTTCTTGTCCACATCTTTTCCCATGTCTGTGTACATGTCTAGTAGTCCACACCAACCCAGCAGACCTAGCCCACCAGTTTATCTGACCTAGACTGAGTTAAGGTGGTCGACCCGGTTCAGTTCATTGAGTTAACCTGGTTTAGCTCATTTTCGACAGTTTTCGGTAATTCGAGAACTACCTCAATATTAGTTTAGATGCATATTCACATTATTTAACATATTTTGATATTATAATTGATTTTATTTATTTATTTATTATTATTTATTCTTTTTATTTAGATGTTTGTCGTATATGATAAATACTTATGTGATGATTTTTTATTATTATTATTATTATTATTATTATTATTAATATATTTACTTATTAATATTAATCTTATTCATGTTTGTTAAATTGTGTATATTTATTTACTTATCTTTTTGTTCGTTGTATGTATATTATTATTTATTTGTATTTAGTTGTGTATTTTGAATTGGATAACTATAATGACTATGATATTATTATTATTCATGATTAATTAAAATTAACTATTTATTTATTGAATGATTATATTTATATGTTTACTAACACGAGTATATGTGATATTTATCGGTGTTTAGCCGTGTATTTATATAGTATATGTTATTATTATTTAATGGTTAGAGTATTGAATATTTCATGTATTTATTATATCTATTTACTCTTGAGTGTATTTATTTATTATTTGTTATTAGTTATTTCATTTATTAAGTCTCAATTTGCGTACTGTATGTTTAGTTGTATGTTTATTTAGCAGTTTTCTTTATTAGGATGTATTGATGATGTAATCACACACTACGAACATGCATTATATAGAGATGACAATATTTTATTTAGCAGTAAGTTTCGATGTAGGTTTCCGAGTCTAAGCTCGCCGTAGATGAGACATCACACTTGGAGACTCAGGTCCGTTAGGACTCTTCTCACTTTTTATCACTATATTCTATTGCTAATTTAATTTCTAGATCGCAAGACGTGTTAAGTGGATGTTTTATCGAAACCTATTTAACATGGGCCATTTCGACATATTTTACTTCCATAATTAATAACCCTTGATGATGAGACCCCTTGAGTTTGATTTTGAAAACAAGATCCACCGCAAGTTGCCTTTGGGCTTATCATATAAATTCTTCCCAGTCCTATGTATGATATTCTCGAGTTTTCCAGTAAGATGTGAGACAGGGGAAAACTGACAACCACGTCTTGAGATAGGACTCATGTTTGTCAAACAGCCTCTAGATTTAGTGAGCATTTGTTCCATTCTCGAGGGATCCTGAAAACTTCACCTTTGAGTTCCTCAAACTCGGAGAAGTGTAAAGGTTTATGGGTATTGCAATGCAATGCATGTCTAGACTTGTGGCTTCAAAGGGTACTGAAGACTTATGCCTAAGAGTACTCTGCCTTTGTACTCAAGGTCAGAAGTGATATGGGTGATGTAAAAGACTGAAAGAAAAGAAAGTGATGTTTTTGCGCAAGGGATAATTTTTTAAAGTTGATGAGACATGAGATGAGATAGAAATGGGACGATGTCGCATTAGGTTGATGGCTCCTAATTAACGCCTTTATGAGAGATTATGTAAAGGAGTACATAAATGTTTTCATTTAACATGGGGGTTAGCTCTCCTGTGCCAGTTTGACTATTAGATATTTTGAACCAGTAACACTCGTTATTAACGTTTTTCCTATTATATATGTAGGTTTCATGATTTTGAGTTTGCGTTGGTGGGAGGACAAATAAATATTACACACACTTGAGTTCAACGTAATTATTTTTTCTTTTACACTTTTACTTACATTTGATGTATTTTTGACACGTATTTAGTGATGTCTTCCATTCTCTTGACCGCAACCGAGTTACTTTGATACACTAGCTGCTTTAGACATAACTGGACTTGATCACAACATTTTTGAAACCCAAATCTGGGTGTCACAATGACAAACTTGACATGCCTATCCCTAGGTAGTGTCAAATCTCACATAAATATTGACCAGGTACTTGGTGCATTTAGCAAAAAGCTAAATAAACTATTCGTATATGAAAAAAATAAATTTATTTAAACTTCACAATTAAGATCTATTGTGAACCCAAAAGAATGAATTTTAACATTTAATAGATTTAAATGAAAATATAAAATTCATTGCAATAATGTTATTAAAAAAAGAAGGAAAATAATATATATTCTAAACCACAGCCTTCTCCTTCAACCCAACTTCACTCCTTAAGGCTTCACAACCACTTCTTACTTTCACTACTTGTTCTTTAAATCCTTTGATGATTTTTACAAACAACTAAATATAGATAGGAGATACCTCCCATTTATTATTGAAATTTCTCAACTGCCATTAAGGATATTTAATGAATGGTAGTTTCTTGATTATGATTGGTTCTAAAAGACCTTCCCTTAGATTATTACTATTCTTTCCCAAGAGTTATCAATTGTGAAGAACAATGATGAATGATGTAATTCTTTGATTTTTCGTTTCCATTTTCTTTATCTTTTGGTTGTTTTGTTCTTTGAAAAATTCCCTCTCTTAATTGAATATCAAAAGATTGGCTAAAAACAAAATTGGTAATTTTTGAAAAAAATATAAATTGGTAGTCTTCAATTGTATTAATTAATTCGATAATTAATATTTTAGAATATTTTTTAATTCTATTGAGCATTAGGTCTTACAATATTATTAATAATTACTTTACTATGTATGCTTGTCATATTTAATATTATATAAAAAAGAAATTATTAATTATTACTTTATTATATATGTTTTTTATATTTAATATTAATATATTCCTAAAATATAAAAATATTTCTTATATCCAACCAATTCCGACCGATTTAAAAGAATTGATTCTTGTTCGAATTTTGTTAAATTGGACCGATTTCGTTTCCCTCTCACAAACCTATTCAAAAGCCGATTCTAATTTTTTGTATCTATGAGTTAGATACTTTTTTAAGAAAAGAAGAAAAGAACTAAACAAACTTGTTGCACAGATCAGCAGTATTGATATTTAGTTTATTAATTGAAATTTAATTTTTTTCTCAAGGCCGTGTCTAGAACTACTATTCAACTTTTATTTTTCAAACAAACAAATTTTAATTTTAATTTTTTCTTTCCTAGCAAACCAAATTTTTTTACAACGACCATAACCGGGCTAAAAACAAAGTCTTATTATATACATGAGCCACAACTCATATGTCTTCTATAAGTTACAACTTTTATTTTGAATAATTTAGTAGGTCTCACTACCTACAATCCACATAGATAAATGTAAACATAAGTAAATATACTAGTTATAAAATTTCAAATTAATCTAATATGTATAACCTTTTCATTTTAATGATTAAGATAATTATAATAAAAATTTATTTTAAAATACTTTAAGCAAGTACATTTTTAAAAAATTTTAAAGTAGGTCATTCTAAAAAAATTATCAGCCTCCAATTTATATATTTTTCTTCTAAACGTGGGACTCATTAGAAACAGTTCAAATTGGCGGTGAAGCTAATATAAGCTGTACGAACACCTAAAATTTTCCTGTAAACAAATTAGGCCGGCATATAACATATTTTTGAAGAAAAAAACGTCTTTTAAATTTGGCGCCGTCCAATTGTCATTGCGTAATTTGTCTACGAGAGAGCCGGCCGTCACAATTATTTCCATCTCCTATTCGTCGATCAAACTCGATCTCGATCTTGTAACATCAGCAGACAAAATGCCGGCCAATGTCACCTCTTCTTTCACTCCAAGCTTTTTCTTTAAGCCATCAGAGACAAAGTAACTGGGAAAGTTGGCCAAAGTTTTCAACAACGGCGGGACCATATCCGCAGATTCTGATCGCAGTTTTGACTCCTCCCACTGCAAAGCGCCATCTTTTTGCGCCGCTTAAACTCTGTGACGGACCCATGTATATTGCGTAGGTAGAGTAGCCTCATGACCCCTGAACGGTGGATGTTGATCTATATTATGTTAATTAATATATGTATATTGTTACGCAAATATTTAAAACTAACATCAAACCCCGATTCTTATCAGCAGCGTTCACTACCTTAAATAAACCCAACATTATGATAAATTTAGTTGTCTCGAGGGAAGAAAAGAACCCAGAGAGATAGATTTGTATGTCGGAGAGCAGAAGTTGCGCAAGGAGGAAACCATGTTGCAGAGATTTATGTTGTTGCCAACTCCATCGAGCGCCGGCTCTGGAAGTCCCACCAGAGGAGCGTGCTCCGTTTTCTTTCTTCTCTGCCACCGGCCTCGCCGGAGGACTCTTGGGTACCTCCTGGCTAGGGGAGAGAGAGGCGATGATCAGGTACAAAAGCTGCAGACTGTGGGAGGCCATGCCGGGAAGAGCCCACTTCTGGGTCAAACGCTAAAAGAGCTAATGAGCTTTTCACCGCCGATGGAAGATGGGTTCATTGGTGGGAATGGGGTGGAGGAGAGGCTCGGGAAGAGCCGGACGGCGAAAGGCGACGCCGGAGCCTGGATGAAGAGAGCGCTTCGTCGTCGGGCATGGCGGGGGAAGTACTGGAAACCGGCGCTCGGCTGTATCCCGGAATAAGATGTATTTAGTTTATAATGTAGCACCTTCCTATGTAAGGATTTACAGGCAACAATGGAGCTTCTCACACTGAAAGAGTGCTAATATGGGATTTGAACGCTTCTTTTTTTTTTTTAAATCAAATTCATTTTGCTACTGATTATTTTTTTCTCGATTGCAAAATCATGTTCAATCTGAATCAAAATCTCCTCAGAGAAGAAGATTTCGGTGCCAACTTAGCTGCCAATTAGGCTTCCTAGAGATGTTACAGAAAAACAACAAATTCGGGAAAACTGGTTGGGGAAATTATTTAAATACATTATTTTTAGGAAAATTTTTAGCCACATCCCGTTATTTTGTGCCCAAAGTATGCCGTATTTTAATTGGTCTATTTGGAGTCTACGTGATTCAATTAACTATCTCAACCGTTAACTCCGTTTGCAAGGGATCACGTACAAAAAGAATGTGTAATGTGTGGTTGATAGCCTACCAGTGTATTTGTTGTATAAGTGGGCAAAGAGTCCACAATCCACATTCACAAGTTGCTTCTTCTCCATAAGCTAAGCTCGCCGCTCTTGCCTACCAACTTAAACTCCTTGCTATGACCTTGACCTCCCAGGTCCCAGTCAACATCACTACATACGCCACAGCACCATTGGCCGTGACGGCTACTAGTCCAACTGGTCTTTCCCCTCCCAAATCGAACCCGACATTATACAAAGATCCAACATCAAACTCAAAGCAATGTATTCTTTAGTTCTTTTCTTCGTTCATTTTTCTTCTCCTCTTCTTCATCCTTCACCTTTCACTCATATTGGTATTATTTTTACATATGCTCGTAAAAGTAGACTGTCTTATTTGTTTGCGCTCATTTTCTATATGTTAGAGCTTTTGTTTGTTTTCTTTTGAAGGATATATTTTTGAGCCATTGACACTAGGTGTTTGTCAATATTCCTCTTAATGTTTTGTTGAAAGTTTTCCATTATTTCATGTATAAATTTTGTACACATGGCTTATAGATGGTATTTTTAAATGCTTAGCTCATTAGATAAACCAGTTTTAGCCTTATTCTTGATCATTTCATTGAGGTTGGCTTATTATCTTCCATGTTTAGATTTAGTTGTCGCTTGTTATGTTGTCCAATCATCTTGGATGATTATTTTATACTATAACGATGTTGTTAGCTTAATTTCATACTTAGGCTTAGCATGAAAGAAATAAAAAATCTATGAAATTCATAAATAGTAATTCAAGGTAAAAATATTGATGTTCTAATAAAACGTTAATATATTTTTAGAGTATTTTGTGGTAATATGTAAGTAAAATTTTCACCAAATGGTCCCCTTTTGATTTTTCATCACAAAATTTTTTTTTAAAACGAAAAATAAAGGGGGATATTTTTTGTGAAGAGATTTTGCATCTTATATTTACATCATTAAAAACTCTTTATAAATTATAAATGTGAGAATTTCATATTTTTGCATCTTTTTCTATGTCATCCAAACCGACCCTATGTTATTGCTATTCAGTTGTGATTGTCATCTTTCTAGAATGTTTAGCTTGTATTATAGGTGTTATTTGCTTTGGTAACTTTTAAAATGTTGACTTAAAGTTAGCATGTTTCATGTTCTTAATGGTAATAGTAGCTTTTTTATCTTGTTTTGCTTTGGGTAAAGATATTTATTTTTTATTTTAATGTTGATTATAGGGCTTGAAATGCTCACACACCATCATACATCATTTGATTGATGTTAGAGTAGCTCTGCTTATTCTTACTACAATTTGTCATAGGAATTGAAGTTCGAGTTCTACGGCTTAAGATGTTTTGAGCTTGGATTGTTTGTAACAATTTGATTTAATTAGTACAAATTGACGAGCTCAGTCATTTTTTCAAAAATAGATAATCAAAGTTAAAGATTTAAATATCATCTCTACTAATATATCAAATTTTATCCCGATATATATTGGACGTGAGACTAGCTACTTGATCAAAGGATCTATAGTTTGTCCATCTTAAAAAATTTTATCCTCGAATTTCTTTTTTGAGCCTAATTTATGTCTCAACAAACCCCAATATCTAACACATTCTTAGATGGACTCTAATACCATTTGTAATAACCTAATCCAAATGTAAACTAATTAACCTAATTATTCTTTTAAAAATAATTAGTAGAAGTTGAAGACCTATAAGCATGCCCCCACTAATATACATGACCTTATTATGATAGATATTAGATGTGAAATTAACGTTTTTAGAGATCTTATCCTATTGATATGTTTTGCTATTAATTTGGATTTTAAGCTTTTTACCACAAAAGGGTGAATTTTTTTGAAATTACAAGGTAGCAGGAAAACCAAACCTAATTACTAAAAAGGGGGGGAATAAAAATTGTCTCAAATACCATCAATTAAAAAATTAAAAAATTAAAAAATTAAAAAATTAAAAATTTAAAAATTTAAAAATTAAAAATTAAAAAATTTAAAATTTAAAAAATTTAAAAATTCAACAAAAATTTTAAAAAATAATTAAAAAAATGCATGGATAGTCAGACTAGGCCACCCAAGACAATATAAGATCCCCCACAATTAGTAAGTTTAATTAATTAGTCTTATATTCAATTCCTGTCGGGGTAAAATCAAATATATTAGTATGGATGAGCTTATAATTTTCAACTTTAGTAACCATATTAGTAAGCATATCAGTTTGTACTGATTGAGCCAGGTCGTTACATGTAGAATCAAAGCCAACTTGAGACCGTATTGGATAATTAGAGTCTATCTAGATATAAATTAGTAGGCTCGTAAGCCATAGAAATGAATTCTCGAGACGGAATATCCTTAAGGTAGGTGGAATGTAAAATCCCCTAATTAGTTAGTCTAGTTAGTTAGTCTTACATTCTATACCTACTAGGGTAAGATCTAATATATTAATGATGATGAACTTATAATTTTCAGTTTCATGAGCCACTTTTGAAGAGATGATTAAGCCTATCAATATACAATGAATGGGTTGGGTTGTTATAGGCAAGGGGCAGCTAGATTGGTAGTCCCACCCAAGGCCAGGGTAGTCAAGATCACACCTGCCTTTAGCCTATGGCCCCCCCTTGGCTGCTGTCGGCCTAAATGTGATGGCAGTCAAGTATTTAAAAAATTTTTTAAAGTGATAGCCGAGGGTGGCTAAATCCAAACGCCCATGGTCAGATTTGGCCTGGGCATTGAGATCCAGCCTAACATGCACTTAGAAATTTTAAAAATTTAAATAAGGTAATTTTGCCATTATAATAAAATTTTCTCTATTTTTGGTAACTATACTTGATTTCCCGTTGTATGGTAATATAAAAAAATTTCCCCTTTTTTGATAAAAAAAATTTCCCCTTCCTCTTAGAGTTATTAAAGGATAATATCCCACTCAATTAATTTGTTTAGTCATACATGAGGATAATCTATCTTTAAAACCATTTTCTTTCACAATGATATCACTCTTAGATTTTTTTACTAAAGGCATTTATGTGTAAGAGAGCTAACTACATGCTTAGCAAAGTAGTTAGATCCCCATGACACTTAGACTCTTATTAGATCGCAAGTAGACAATTAAAGTAAAAATGATTTAAAACAACGAAAGGATAATTACAAATAGATAATCAAAGTAAGCACAAATGAATGAAAACTAGACAATATAATGAACTCAATTAAGTGGTATATGAGACAACATAAGTTCAAACTTACAGGGCTACTTGTTTTGACAAATTAATCAAACCATGCAAGTTTTTAAGTGACCTTGACCATGATTCACTTAGTTCTCTGAAATGAATAAGCCAAACACGAGAGCAAAGTGAAGTGTGCTAAAACGCGTAAATTTCAATTAAAATAAACACATAAAAAGAGAAGGGAAGAGAGAAGACATAATGATTTTTTAAGAGGTTCCAAAATTGTACTCCTCTCTTCTAGCCCACCAAATCCTTTGATAAGTAGGCCTTTGTAACTTTAGTATGACTTCTAACTTGTACAACTTGCAAATAACAAGACTTCCTTCATAAATTCCAAGTGCCAAGAAATCTTGTACTTATAAACTCGCTCTCAAACATCCCTTAAACGTCAAGAAAGCTTGCACTCCTAACACCCTAGGAATCTCCAACAAGTCTTCCTTCTCCAATGCCAAATAAGAAGGAACATTGCAATTCACAAGCCTTCCTTCTCAAACACCTTTTAAGTGCCATGAAGTCTTACAACCAGCTTCAAACACCCTTAGAGCAATGACGACTTGAAGCTACACCTTCCTTTACAAGTTCATACCTTGAGCCAAAGGAAACTTCCAAGCCAAACACCCTCCTCCTCTAGGCTAAGTGCTCACACACGCTCTTCACATTTAAGGAGTTTATAAATTAGCTCCAACACATTTTAGCAAACCTCACATACACAAGCCTCTCCTGGGATAGACAATCAAAGCTAGGAATAAAAGCTAATCGGTAAATTCAATCTTAAAACAAGCTTGAGCTTCCCAAATTTATTCTAGAGAGTCTAGGGTTTACAATGATAGGAAGAGGTGTTCAAAACACACTCCACAAGGTCATATTTATAATTTTTAAAGCCTCTCTAAAAATAGTAGCCGTTTAACAACTAATTTTGACAGCTTTTTTATAATTATCAGGTATCAAACAATTGACTAAATACCTGCCAATGGTTCACTTAAAACTAGCCATATTAGCTTTGGTTGCCGAACTTGTGCTGAAAGCTTAGCTAAAGTTTCCTCAACTTTAAAATCCTTGCACCATGTCAACCCTAGGGTTCCCAAACATTCTATGGCTGCTGAACCTTTTGCTGAAGCTTAGTCGAAGTCCTCCTTCCTTGACGCCATGTCATCCCTTGGGTTCTTCTAAGCACTTCGATTGGTTAACCCATGACCGAAGATTAGCCGAAGTTCGACACTTCACGGCTACTCAACATGCCCTAGGTCTTCGGTTGTTGAAGCATTGACCGAATGTCAGCTGAAGGTTAAAGTACTTTTTTCCTTTGCTTGGACATCATGTCTTTGATTGTCGAAGGCTTGACCGAAGTATAACTTATGTTTTCATCACTTCAATACTTCATTTGTTTCTTCAATTTTGAACTCTTTATTTGGTTACTTGGTTTTCAAAGCTTGTACTTAAAAAGTTTTGAAGTCGTTACATCAAAATAAAGTTCAACATATTCTAACTACACTTTTATTTTCTGTAGAGTTACTGAGCGGATAATATCCCACTCAATTAACTCGTTTAGTCATATATGAGGATAATTAGTTTTTTAAACCATTTTCTTCGCAATGATATCGAATGTATACACTACCCATGCATTTAGGACCCACACGCACCCTAGAAACTACAACCTCTCTGCTTCTCTGCTGCTGTGCGCCCTCTGGATTTGAATCCCGCACTTCTTACTCAACCCGTATATCCTCAATAGTTGCAGCACAATCATGGCTGTAAATCATTTATATATTGCACGAACAAAGAACTAATTACCTGATACCACTTGATATTTGTGAGGATTTTTTAGATGGCAGTGCTCCAAGGAGATATGAACGTGAGAATTAAAAGTTCCAAGGGAGGTAACAGCCAAGGGTAGACCTTTTTCATTTCAACTTTTTTTTATTAAAAAATCTCTCAACCGTTTGCCTATCCGCATCGAACGGTTAAGAAGGTACCGGACATAAGGCAAAACAGGGATGAATACACTCTCTTCACATAAAAAACTCTTCGCTATCAGATATTAAATTTTCATCTAAACTCAATGGTACTTGTTATGGAAAGAAAACAAAATGAATTATACACAAAAAGGCCCAAAAAGAATAAATTAATCTTCTATTACTTCTTCATTGACAAAATTTGTCGGTCGTCCATACTTCACAGCCAGCAGTTAACCAAATTCCATTACTTTTAGAGCAAACTTGAGCAACCTACCCGAAGAGTTGGGTAGGAACTTCCTTGCAAAGAAATGGCAAACCTGGGTCTTCCTCCCATTATATGCACACTCCTTCCCTTTCCTCATGCTCTGTAAAAGCTCAGTA
The DNA here is from genome assembly GCA_033002965.1 of Piper betle. Lineage (NCBI taxonomy): Eukaryota > Viridiplantae > Streptophyta > Magnoliopsida > Piperales > Piperaceae > Piper > Piper betle. Next base: position 41,220 of record JAURVB010000002.1, on the reverse strand, counting down.
GTCACTTGACCACTCCAAAATTTAGTTGGATGAGGCCCCGCTTGCCCAATCAACCCATGTGAGAGTCCTGTTTGCATTCATTACTACAAACTTTATATTTATCAAAGTTGGCAAGTGGTGCTCATCCGCTTAAGAAGACTGTTTTGCAGTGTTCACCATAGAGTGGGAAATACTTCACATCAGAGACGATCTCTAGGGCCATGTCTGTTGGGAACCATTTTGCCAGTCGGCCAGAACAATATCCGGCCTCATTAGGTTTCTGTAGCAGTCACGGCCGGTGGCGCCGGGCTCATCGTAAACTCGATGAATGTCCGGGTTGAGTTGATGAGGCAGGACACAGGGATGGGTACGAGTCAAGCTAGCCGCTAGTTTTTGTAACTCGACTCGAACTCGATTAATTTTAAGCTTGATTGGAAACTTGGTCTTAAAAAAATCAACTCGTCTCGATTACAATAGAGCCGGTTTCGAGTTATATCAAAATTGACTCGGTTCAACTCAAAAAATTCGATTCGGCTTAAAACTTGACTCAAATCGACTCGATGTCTTATATAAGCCTTTAGTAATTTTTTTTCTTTACATACAATACATGGATAATATAATATTAAAAATGATAATTTGATATAAAAATAATTAAATCAAAATAATCTAATAGTTATTATATGACTATTAATTAGGGAGAATATCATTTATAATTTTACAAAAAAAAATTAAAAATATTGCATTATAGAAAATAAACTAGGGTTTCAAACTTATGGTGTTGAAACTCAAACATGATCAATGCTCGACTCGAACTCAATCATACTTGACTCGAACTAAGTCATACTGGACTCAAACTTGAACTAAAATAACTCGACTCAAAGCTATATAACCCGAAACTCAATTCGTTTATCAAATGAGCCGAGTTCGAGTTGAGCAAAACTCAACTCGAGACTCGGTGCCCAACCTTAAGCCGTTGCAAATGTGAGTTTACACCCAACTCCTGTTCCAATAGACTGGCTGATTTGTTGGAAATGCAACGACATGAGATGCATACACAATTAACTCTCACCAACATAATTAGAATATTTAATATCATTATCTACTTAATTAACAAATATTTAACATAGTCTAAGTTTCAATCATAGAACACATAACGCTCAAGCACGCTGCTTCATAGAGCTTAGGTGTTCTACAAATTGTTAGAAATTATGATATACATCTACTAACCAATGCTCGAGCATCTAATTTCCTGGTGATCAGGCTCTCTAAGAGTTTTTATACACATCTCTTAACCAAGAGCAGAGTGCTTGAGCACCCAATTTTTGCATGCTCATGCACCCAGCCAATATTTACACATCCGATTTTTTCAAGAAATTTAGATCTTTTTCATGTATTTATCAATAAAATTTGATTCTTTTTCATATCAAGAAATTCATGTAATGACTCTAGAGATACCCAAGATAGATTTTCATTAAATTAACCATTGTTAACAAATCTATCGTTAAAGTATAAATTTCAAACAATTTACTACTAAAATTGTATAAATTATGCATCAAAGTTAATCTAACTGGAATAAATCATCTAATTATCATATTAAATCATCGCAAAGGCATATAAAACTTTATAAAACATGTTACTATAATAAATCTATAGGCATTCATTATGAATTAAATAAACTGATCAGGTTAATTAAATCAAACATTCATACAGCAAGAATTTCATGCAAAAATTCATCCTTTTTCATAATCAAACACGCATACAACATATCTAAACCTTATTAATTTATTATACAACACAACTTTCTAAAAAACAATCAAATTTAATCATCCCTTATCTTGAGAAATCATCCAAACTCAATCAAAATTTACATAATCATGGTACATGTGTGTCCTAAGCATGAATTCTACATGAAAACTTGGCGATTTAATGAGAAAATAGAGAAAATAAGATAGAACATACCAAAAACCTAGCTGCCTCCTCTCCTCCCTTCTCAACGTCCAAAAGTTTTTAGAGAGAGAAATCAACCTTTAGACTTATATTCTAAGAAACACAATTAAGTAGGGGTATTTTGGGTATTCCACTTCAATTAATTAATAAAAAAATAAATATGATTGTATTTATCTAAAAGGGATAAGTACCTCTTAACTCCACCCTAACAAAGAGTTATAAATATCCAAAATACTATTCCAAATCTTCCTGTTCACTATAATTTTGTGGCATTAAAATTTTTTTGTTTTATGGACTTGTAAGAAGTTAATTCTACCTCTCCACGACATTATTTAATAACTCAGTCATAGAGTCAACTTAAAATAATCACATTTCACTATTTATGACTTTGTTTCACTTGATTCTTTTTTTGTTGAATTCCTTAGGATGTCTAGTTCTTATCCTAAGCTTTCAAAATTTTTTGACACGTATTTCAAGAGATATGAATTTTTAAAGATGATATGTTAACTTTACTCAGTCCAACCCAACTCAGTTAATTTATTTTATCAATAAAAATTTGACCGAACCTTGGACATCACCTTATATATATATATATATATATATATATATATATATATATATATATATATATATATATATATATATGGGCAGTGCTACTATGTGTTGCCCTTTTTGACAATGCATGGTGCGCTGCAATCATGGACCATTGGATAAAATCCAAAATCCAACTGCCCATAGCCCCCTCTCCCTTTCCTGCCTCTTCTCGCCGCCAGCCCGCCACCGCCGCCCCGCCAGTTGCTGCGGCCCTGTCCGCCACCACGGCCCTGCTTGCCACTGTGGCCCCACCCGCCGCCGCACTCCCGCCCGCTGCTGCACCCTCGCCCACCCTGTTCCCCACCCTGGTTTGCACAAAATAGTGAATTTTGTTGCCTTTAAAAAGATTCACCTTTGAGATCTTCAACTCCAATACCATGGTTTGCCCTTTTCTAGTCTTAAAATCTTCAAAATACCCTCACCACTACGTTCGTAACGTCCACAAATGGAGGGGTATCAAGTTTTGCCTTCATCCGAGGTTTGAGAGGCCTTCAAATTATTTTTAGAGTAATAATGGAATGAATTGGACCACATTGGGTTGGTTGAGAAGAAATAAATGCTGGACCAGGCCGGGTGGTGCACACAGGCTTGCTTTTCTCTCTTCGTGTGCCAGTCTGTGAGTGGTGCATGGTGTGCAGTCTCAATCTGGGGCGGATGTGGTCTGGCTTCATAGTCACAGTCCAGGCCAATTTGAATCTGATCAGATCGTGGGGCAGTGGGATATGATCATGGACACAAATAGGCATAAACAAACCCGATGGATCCAGCTTCTTCGGTAGTGCAACGGCAACTTCTAGGCTCTAACGATGGTGTTCCTAGTGACAGAGGCGAGTGGAGATCACCTGAAACTATGGTTAGCCAACCGAAGACTGAATTGGCGGTGATGTGGTGGTTGGTGGCGGTATTGGAGGGCAGCAGCGGGGTGAAAAGTTTTGACAAAACAAGTTTTCGGCCAAGTTCTATTGCCGTTTTCCGGCGACAGTGATAGCTTACTGTAGCGAGAATTTATCTGGGATTGTAGCCAGAGACAAGGGCAATCGATTGGAGGTAGTGGATTGACCTATGGTGGCGGTGATTGGCCGGAAGGAGGTTAGTAAGATGGTCGAGCACTGCTGTTGCACTGCTCCGGCATGCCTCTTTTGGGCTGTTTTCCAGCAAGGACGAGGCTCTTCAGCTGCGGATCTTTGTCAAGCTTTGTTCTAGGTGTTGAGAGGAGTCCATCAGAACTGTCGATGTGGTTGGTGGCAGCCTAGGTTGGCCGTACTGAGGCTGGCAAGATGGCAGCGGTGGAAGTTTTCTGAGCTGTTTTCTTGCATCATTGGGTCCCCTGGCGATGTATCTCGACTTGGGTTTGTTGAAGGCTATGAGAGGAGTATAGTGGTGGTAGTGGCTTGGCTAGAAGTGGCCTAATCTAGTCGGACGGTGGCCAGAAAAATGACTACATGTTGACTCTTCATAACTCCGGGCAGCAACTTCTCAAAGCTTTTCCGGCAACTGTGGGCTTCTTCGACAATGGCTGTCGATCAGGTTGTATTAAGGGTGCTCCAAACATCATGCCGGCGATCTTGGGGATCATTGGAGAGGGCCTCTGACGAGGCTCCTTGCCTTCCCTCTTCTTTTCCTGCTTATTTCTTCTTTTCTTCTCTCTCTCTCTTTTTTTTTAATGTACGAGTCCCCCTTTTCTTCATGTCAATGTGGTACTTTTATAGAACTCCCAGCACCTATGCACTTCATTGATTAAGGCCATTGAATCCTCACTTGTCCAACCTATCTTCCCTCTTATCCATGTCTTCTCCTTATCTCCTTCCCTTCTTGTGGAGCTGCCACAACCCATTCCAAAATTCACCGAGGGCAGGAGAAGGATGTGGATATGGCTTATCAAACCCAAATATGGCCAAATATATTCATGTTTGTGCCCATTCGAGAAGATATCTTACCCATTGTACGAGTTTATGTAAAAGTTTATAACTTACGACTAATCTTTGAGGTCTTCACTCTCAATATGAGGTTTTGTATAAGTAGAATGTTGAGCAAGACCATCGTGATTTACTAGGTCTAATTAAATTTTTATTATGTAAATCTTGTATTTCATGCTGATAGTAAACCCCGAATTCCTTGTTCATTTGTATTGGTTTAGCTTTTGTTTGTATTTAATTTTCATGGAAAGATTTTTCTCAAGGAAGTGAAACTTTATGTTTTGTTCTTTTCAAGAAAATAGTAAGGAAATCTTTACATAATTCTTCTTCAAATTTCTTTTGGAATGATTTTATTTTTTGTTGATTTTCTACAAAATCTAGATTCTTTTGAATATTAAGGATTTGTACTTCTTCCTTAACAAAATTAATATGAGCACTTTTTACTTTTTCTTACAGTACCTTTCTTTAGGTGAAGAAATTAAAGTTTGTCTTTTGGGGAAAATTAACTTGAAAGTTACATTTTTTCCCCTTAAGATTTGTATTAATTTCTTCATCATCTATGATGAAAGGTTCAATTAGGATAGTGAAAAGGTTTCCTAATATCACTTCAATATATGTATCTTGAAGGGTTTCCTGCTTTCCCGGCCTCCATGATGCCTTGACGCTGCACCCTAGCACCGCGTGTCAAGCCTACCAGGGGCCAATCGGACAAGCGACCAACCCCTAGCCGACTTAACGCCACCGCCGGTGATCGTTGTCGCCATTGTTGCCCTCACCACCACCACAATCGGGTCATTACTAGCTTTGGATGATGCAAATTGAATGTCATTTCTGTGAATTGATAAAATATTTTGCATATGATTGAAAATTATGAATAGAACTGAACAAGTGGTGCAATAGAATCTAGACTCAACTCAGAAGATCAGAAATAAATAGAATGAAAATGTTGAAAGAAAACATCATGTTAGTCATATATTTTTCTGCTATTATTTACATATATATATATATATATATATATATATATATGTTGTTTGTTATTGATAGGGTGGTACCTACTGCACTTTTAGGGGAGACACTATCCGTTTTATTTTAAAAATAGTTATTTGTTTGAAATTTTCACATGTTTGTTTTGTTTTGTGCATGATTGTGCATCATAGCATCCATTTAGAACAATCTTAAAACCTAAGCATCTCATTCATGCATTGTATGCTTGGATCACCCTCTTAAGATGCTGAGGTTAAATCCAGATCGAGCTTAACCAAATCAAGTAGATTAGCGAACAGTTTAGTCTCTTGTAGCATTTCTAGAATGGTTCACGGGTGAACCGAAATAGGGTGTTGTAGTCTTGATATTAGAGTTAACCCTTGGTTGATTAAGATGGTATATTTATTACAAGTTACATGTGTACAAAAGTTGTTCCGAGTTGTGGTGGCAGGTTATATTTTTGTATTAATATTTTGTTTGCAGATTTTCTTACTGATTAGTGGTGTGAGAGTGTGTTCATGTTAGAGTAGGGTTTATTAGCAGGATGGTGAAACAAACTCGTAGGATGCAGATTAGGACCCCATCCCCTCATTGCCCAGACATGACAGTCCTGGTCATGGTCATAGTGACATAACATCAAGTCGACTGAGGACTATCATGCCACTAGGAGAGACCAATGTGTCATTCTCAGTTAGTCGACGTAGTGAGAGTCGTTGCCATGATAGTCATTGCAGTAGCATTAGTCGACATGAGAGAGATGCAATGATTGCCGAATTGGTCTGAGGTTCAAATACAGATGCAGCAAAACCAAGAGGAATTCAGGAGAGAGCTTAGACAGATAGCCTTCTCGGTAGCTAGAGCTGAGAAGAGACCAATAGTGGATGATGAGGCATGAGGAGAACCAGCAGTTCCCATGGACCCTCCACCGCTGCCACAAATGACTACTCCAACAACGACTCATCAATTCAAGAATGGGACCAGGTGTCAATGGACCCATAGTAGCAAGTAGCGGACACACTGCATGTGGAAGTGAAGTTGCATGATTTGACAGTGTACCAATAGGTTCAAGACCACAGTTTTCGTAGTATGAGCAAGGAGAAGGGTCTAACAGATCAGCAAATATCAGGAATTTGTAACTGTGGTTGTATGAAAGGCTCGTGAAGAATGGTGGATGACCATTCTTTGGGAAGTTGGTTGTAGAAGAGGCATTTGTGTGGATATCATTAGCCATAGGAGTGTTTGGTAGTATGACATGCCCAATGGAGCACAGTGTATGCATCATTAACGGTGCATTCCAAGATGAAGCCAAAATATGGTGGGATTCATTGCAGAATTTCGCATTTGCCCACTGACAACCTCATGACATCACTTGGAAAGACTTCATAGATGAGTTCGATGGCAAGTATTTTCTGCCAGATGTTAGGAAAAGAAAGAACAGGGAACTTTAGACGTTGAAGCAAGGTCCCATGATAGTGGTGCAATATGAGACCAGATTTAGAGCTTTAGAAAAATTTGCGCCGGATTTGGTTCCAACTAAAGGAACAAGGTTTGAGCGCTTTTATGAAGGCCTCCATTATGAGATCAGGATGGCCAATTCGGATAGAAAGTTTGCCACCTTTGGTAAAGTAGTGAACTCTGCAAGTGAGGTAGAATGAGTTATAGCTTCTTGACATCATCGAGAATTTGATCAGAGGTAGCAAAATCCAAGGTCGTTTTAGCTCGAGCAGGTAGCACAACAGAGACTAGATGCACTAGTTGCTATGAGGGCTATGGATGGCTAAGTTTAGGGCAACAAACTACCTTTCTATCAGAATTGTAAACGTCGTCATGGAGGTGAGTGTAGAACAAGCACGAATGCATGTTATAGATGCGGTTAGGCAAGACATCAAGCTGCAGAGTGCAGAGTAGGCACTAACTCATGCTATAGTTGCGGTCAGCCAGGGCATAGAGGTGCAACTGATCCAACTGGCCAGAACCAGTAGTCAACACTTCCAATGCCTCAACACTCCACAATATCAGCAAAAGCAAAGAGGCCAATAGGGCCAAGGTCAAGGCAAGAGAGGTGGAGACCAATAGCCACTGAGACAACAGTAGGGGGGATAGAATTAGAGAGGGTATATGGTTGCAGGGCAAGCTAGATAACAAAGGGGTAAACAACAGGCACCGCCAACTTAGAATCAGAGGGACCAGAAATAAGCATTACCATCTGTAGCAGCTCATGGTCTAGTACAACAACAGCCAGTGAGGATGTATGCAACCACAATGGTCGAGGCACTTGAGGACACAACAATCGTGATGGTACACTTTTAGTAGGCTTTGTACCTATATGAGTCTTATTTGATTCTAGTTGCACGCACTCATTTATTTCATACACGCACACAAGTAGAATTGAATGTAAGATAGAATAGTTAGGACATTCACTATTAATGTCCACTCCTGTCGATAGTGTGATAGCTACGGACGGGTGTGTGAGTAATGCCCCTGTTGAGATTCAACAATGAAACTTGTAGCCGATTTAATATTATTCCAGCTACAAGAATTTGTGATATTTGGAATGAACTAAATGTCCAAGCAAGGAGCCATGATAGATTGCCAAAGAAAGATGGTGACTTTTTGTCACGAAAGATGCCACTTTTTCTTCCAAGTTTAGGGCAGAGATAGAGAACAAGGATGAATATCTTATTAGAATGCAGTGAAACAACTAAATCGAGGCAGTGAGATGATAATGGCACATTAGTTTTGGCCGAGCAGAGTGGTTCAAGGGAGAGGACAAGCATTAAACAGATTCCAGTGGTCAAAGAATTCACTGATGTATTTCAAGATGAGATTACTTGATTGCCACCAGACAGAGAAGTAGACCTTGCCATTGAGTTGATGTCAGGCACAACACCAATCTCTAGAGCTCCGTACAAAATGGCACCTCTTGAACTCAAGGAACTCAAGGAATAGTTACAGATGCTGTTGGATCAAGAATTCATCAAACTGAGTGTCTCTCTATGGGGACACCAATGCTATTCGTGAGGAAGAAGGTTGCAAGCAAGCATTTATGCATCGATTACAGTATGCCAAACATTGTAACTATTAAGAATAGATGCCCTCTTCCTCGCATTGATGATCTATTCGATCATTTGAGCTTGGCAGTCATCTTCTCGAAGATTGATTTGAGGTTAAGATACTATTAGTTGAAGATTAGGGCAGAAGACATCCCAATGACTACATTCAGGACTATATATGGCCACTACGAGTTTTTGGTCATACCTTTGTAGATAACATAATAGTATATTCTTCATCCAGGGAAGAGCATGAGCAACATCTGAACATTGTATTGCAGACACTGAGAGAGCATAGATTGTAATGGAAATTTTTGAAGTGAAGTTTTTGGTTGTCAAAAGTGAACTTTCTTGGCCATATCATCCAACAACAGGTATCTCTATAGATCTAGTTAAGATAGAAGTAGTAGTATAGTGGGAACAACCGAAGATACCTACAGAAGTTTAGAGTTTCCTAGACCTAGTTGGATACTACATACAGTTCAGTCAGGGTTTCTCTTCCATAGTCCCTCTTACATGGTTGACTAGGAAGAAGGAACGGTTCATATGGACGACTGACTAGGAAGGAGTATCCTGCACACAACCTAGAGCTCACACCAGTCATATTCGCTCTCAGGATATGTAAGCATTACTTATATGAAACATCTTTTGAACTCTTGACTAATTACCAGAGTCTGAAATATATCTTCATGCAGAAGGGTTTGAAAAATAAGCAGAGAAGATGGTTAGAGAGGTTATCATACTATGAGATCGACATAGTGTACCACGAGGGCAAAGCAAATGTGGTAGTAAATGCTTTGAGCAAAAAGCCAGTACAAGGCTTTGTAAGATTGGCAGTAATGTCATTGACCCACTGTGCTAGGCCAGAGACAATTGGTAGGAATGATAGCATGATTGACTATTCAACCGAATGTGCTTGAATAGATCACGGTTGCATAGGAAGCAGATCAAAGTTGAAGCAATGGTTGGAACAAAGAACACACCAGGAATTGGCCAGAGATGCTGATGGGATAGTCAGACTTAAAGGTTGACTATTTGTGCCAAATGTTCCAGAGTATCCTAGATTTTGAAGTACAATTCTTCACAAAGTTCACACGTTGAAATGCTTAGTGCATCTAGGTAAAGTGAAGATGTACCACGACGTTCGACGAACATATTGGTGGTCAGGAATGAAGAGAGGTATATGACATAATAGCTAGATGTTTGGTGTGCCAACAAGTGAAAGCCGAGTACGTACATCCTGGTGGAATACTACAGGCATTGGATACCCTAGAGTAGAAGTGGGAGAGCATAGCGTACAACTTTATAGTTGGTTTGCCTAGGAACCGCCAACAGAAGGATGTAATATGGGTCATGGTAGATCAACTCACAAAAATGCACACTTTATACCAATCAGGATGGATTACCCATTAACCATTTTGGCCATGTTGTACAGAGACCAGATAGTTAGGCTACATGGAGTGCCATGGGATATCACATCAAATTGGGATCCAAGGTTCACATCTTAATTTCAGAAAGCTTTCCAGGCAGCTATGGACACCTAGTCAAGATTCAACACAATTTATCACCCTCAAATAGATGAGCAAGCTGAGAGAACCATATAGATCCTGGAAGATTTGCTATGCGCATGCATTCTAGACTTCAAAGGAAGTTGGGAAGAGCATTTACCTCTAGTGGAGTTCTACAACAATAGTTACCAGGCAATGATAGGAATGACACCATTCGAGGCACTATACGGCAGACCATGTCGATCCCGAGTATGTTGGGTATAGGGAAGCGAACCAGTAGTAGTTGGGTAAAAAATGATCTAGCAGACATAGGAAGTCGTAATGCGGATCAAGAAGACAATGAGGTTAGCTCAGGACAGACAAAAAAGTTATACTGACCAGCGCAGACATGAGGTTCATTTCGCATTAGGCGATCACGTTTTCTTGAAGGCCTCTCCGACTAAGGGAAACGTGAGATTCGGGATGCGAGGGAAACTCGGATCGCAATATATCGGACATTTGATGTGATTGAGCGTGTTGGACCAGTGGCTTATAGGCTAGCATTGCCCCTTCATCTATCAGCTATGCACAATGTCTTCCATATGTCATTGCTGAAGGCATACCATTTGAACAACTCTCATGTTGTCAGTTTTAGAGAGATAGAGCTGCAACCAAACCTGACATATCCAAAAGATATAGTTAAAATTGTAGATCGCCGAGTGAAGATTCTCCGAAAAACAGAAGTGCCCCTAATATGAGTGCAATAGGCTCGACAAGGAATTGAAGAATCAATGTGGGAATGTGAATATACGATGAGAAAGCAATACCCAGAGATACTTGAGCAATCAGTTTCACAACCAGTTACTCTAGCTGAGACTTACCTCTTTCAGATTATGGATGAGTTTGAAACTTCCTTGGGTAAAATTTTGAGGACAAAATTTTTTGAGGAGGGAAGGTTGTAAAACCCATGACTTAAGTCAGAGTTTTACATCAGCAAACCAGTCAGTTTGAGTTAAGTTAGTTTCATGACTCGCGTGCTGAGCTGAGGTCAGTCATGCACTATGAGTGATGAGGGTCAAATGTACCCGAGTATTGTAAGATGATGTCAGAAAAATGGCGAGAAATGAGTTATCAGATTATATGACAACATGCAATTATTTTTTAATGTATTTAATCGTAGAATTATTTTTAATCTGAATAACGCATTTGGAAGTGTTATAGAGCACTTTGGGTGGGTTATTAGTTATGGAACATGCCATTTTGATGTTATGGTGTGTATTATATTTTATGGGATTTTCTCCTATTTTTTGGATATTTTTTAGAATTTATTACAAGTTAGTTATTATTTTTTACTCGAGTCGGAGTCGAGTCAATTTATATTCACGAAATTGCTTTATAACACGACACTCTCCTTCCCCGTCGCCGCCCCCTTGTCACCGTTGACACCCCGTTTGGCCACCGCACTGCCGCCAACTGACTCTGCCAAGTTGTCGCCACACCGTCCCCAGCTTTCCCGGTCGCCACCTGGTCTCAATGATATCTCGACATCGCGCCCTAGCACTGTGCGTCATGATGCCAATTTGCCGCCAGCGGCACCGCTCCACCACCGCCGTTCCACCGACACACTCCCAAGTCGCCCAAGAGTTTTCCTCCATAACGAGGGCCGTCACTGAGGATAGGTAAGGGCCAATCAGACAAGCGACTGACCCTTGGCCGACTTGACACGGCAGCCAGCGATCGTCACTCCCGCTGCCACCCTCACCACCACTACAATCGGGTCGAGCTCGCCGAGCCGGTGCCGACCCATAGACCTGATTGCCTTGCCGGAAAGGTCGTCGAAAAATTGCCGGAAGGCCACTGGAAAACCGTCAAAAACTGCCAAAAAACCGGATTCACTGAAATTCGCCGAAAATGGCCAGATTTTCACCAAGTTCATCCGATCGAACTTGATCAAACTTCGAACACCGCTGGATGCCAAATTCGAATCTCGAACCGCGCAACAAACTCTGGTGGTCGTTGATTGCCGATGACGTGAGGTATAATTAACTCCGACCTAATTACTTATAAGTAATAATTATTAGCACAACATGCTAGGATTTGAGTAATTGATGTTATAAATATTTTTATTGTAAATAAAAATGAATTGTGTGATTTGAATTGTATTAAAATAAATGCTAAGGAACAAATTAAATAAATTAAGCATTTATTATTAATCAAATGCAACGTAGCCTAGAAATTTGGACGTGGATTGATGTGTGTGATTTGATATGATGAGTGCATTGATGTGCGTGTGATGTTGGATGTGTGAATGCATCATAGAGGGTATTAGTTTTTAGTTTTGATGTGTAGGTATGGAGTAGGACCTCGCTACCTAGGCGCATGGACGCGATTGGAGCTTCTACGAGCTCGTTTAGGGCTCGCTTCTAGTTTGACTTCTTTACTCTATAACGATTTATTTTTAACAAGTAAGCAGACATGTCGAATGGTAGATTTATCGCATCCTACTCCCATTAGTCACACGAATTTCTGGATTAATAACCCTCGAAGATGAGATCCCTCGAGTTTGTTTTCAAAAACTTAGATCTAGATCACGATGCCTTCGGGCCTGCTATATTACAATTCCTACTCAAGCCTATCTACATGTAGTTTTATTGAGTTTTCAGTGAGATGTGAGACAAGGGAAAATCGACAACCACGCTATCCAAGCAGGCGCATGCCAGTCAAAGTGGGCTCTTGATTAGTGAGCGGGCCATTCCATTCCCGAGGGATCCTAACAACTCCACTTTTGAGTTCCTCAAACTTGAAGAAGTGTGGACGTTTATGGGTACTGCAATGTATCACATGTCTAGATTTGTGGTTTTAAAGGGTACTGAAGGCGCATGCCTAAGAGTACTCGGCTTCTGTTCTCAGGGCCAGGAGTGATACAAAGGATATAGAGGGCTGAAGGAATATAAATTGACTTTCCTACACAAGTAATAGTTTAAAAGTGTCAAAGAATGAGATGAGATAGAATGACATGTTGTCAAGCTGAGGCCCATGACTCCTAATTAGTGCCCTTATAAGAGTTTCTATGAGAAGTACAAAAATGATTCCTTTTAACAAGAGAGTCAGCTCTCTTGTGCTAGATTGTAATTAGTTATTTCTGGACCAATAACACTCATTATTGATATTTTTTTATTATATATGTAGGTGAGAATCTCGAAGATTGAGCATTGTCGGGACCACGGAGGAGTAGCAATGTAATAGGCACACATATACCTGTTGAATGAAATTAATATGGTTGAATGATGAATTGCTTTGGATGTTGCAAATTGAAAGTCATTTCTGTGAATTGATAAAATATTTTGCATGTGATTGAAAATTATGAATAGAATTGAACAAGTTGAGTAATGGAATCTAGACTCGGCTCAAAAGATGAGAAATGAATAGAATGAAAATGTTGAAAGAAAACATTATGTTAGTGATATGTTTTTCCACTGTTATTTACATATATATATATATATATATATATATATATATATGTGTGTGTGTGTGTGTGTGTGTGTGTGTGTGTGTTGTTTGTTGTTGAAAGGAGACTCTCTCCATTTTGTTTTAAAAATATTTATTTTCTTTGAACTTTTCATGTGTTTGTTTCGTTTTGCACATGATTGCATATCACAACATCCATTTAAAACAACATTAGAACCTAAGTGTCCCATTCATGCATTGTATGCTTGCATCACCATCTTGAGATGCCGAAGTTAGATGCGGATCAGTTTAACGAATCAAGTATATTAGCGAATGGTTTGGTCGCCGATAGCATTTCCGATTTGGTTCATGGGTGAATCAAAATGGGGTGTTACATAGATTGTTCAATAATATTCAAATATTCATTCTTTCTAGAAGATTAACCTATTTAGAATTCGAAATCTTTAAAAACTTTCAGGTTTTCTATGTTTTCCAAATCCTCTTGTTCAAATTTTTTTCTATTATTTCCAAATTTTAAAATTTATATTCTTCTTTTTAACTGCACAAGTTCAATCTTTAGTACATTGATTTTTGTTCTTAAATCTTGAATAGACAATGGTTTATCTTGTTTTACTTTCTTTAGACATTGTATAAGAAGGTTTTACTACAACATTGATTTGAGGCTTGGGTTTCTTTTGTTTACTGGCTTTTAGAAGTTTTTCTATTAATTGTCTCTGTTGCTCTTTATAAAAAATGGAATCAATAAGGTCAAAGAGAATTGATTCTGGGGTTGTGATTACATTAATGCTTAATCTGTTTAGATACATAATTACTTTATAATGATCACACTCTCAAATATTTTTCTTCATTTTCTTTATCATTGTCAGATATCCATTTTGATAAATCAAAATCTTCTACTTCTAAAATCTCCTAATGATCTTTTAATTCTGATAATAATTTAATAATTTTTATTATTCTTCATGAGAGATATCTACAACATTAATCTTCTTTTTTACAATGATTTCTAGTATGCCTTCTTCCCACAATCCCAACAAACTAATGGTTTTTTAGTGGATTTAGTATTATAGGATTTCTTTTTAAAAGGTTAAGATAGTTTTGTACTAGGTTTTTATTTTTTGTTGTGCTTTATTCCTCTTCCTTTCCCTCGAAAAGAATTTCTAGGTGGAGAACCAATGTAACTAGAGGGAAAAGAAAAAGGACAAACACCAAATTGAGTAGAGAATGTCCCAATTCCTTTTTGTCCCCATTAAATTTTAATTTTTAATTGATTTTAAAGATTTAGATCATTACATAACGCTAGTCCTTTTGATAGTACATCATTAATTAATTTTTCAAAAGTAAATTGGGTATAGGGGATGGTGCCATTATAAAGATTTATTAGACGAGTTCGTACTCTTTCATCAAAGAGTGACGGTAAATCCAACCAAGCATTTTAGGCTAATTATCAATTCTTGACTCCTTTCTTTCATAACCGAAGTATCTCCTACAAAATGGGATATCATAGTGATCAAAGTATACACAACAACTTCTTGATGCTTTTATGTTCTAGGTTCTAATTTTATGGCATTTATAACTTTGTACCTTTGTTATGGGGTCTAATAGTGATCCCACCAACCTTTTAATTAGCCAGAAAACTCTACGGTAATAAACTCTACAATTTGCCTATCGGTATTTTCGTGTGTTCTGCATATTGTAGAATGCATTAACATATTATGCAAAGTTATAATAATTTGATATTCAAATTGACTATTTATATTCTATTCATAGATTTTTTACTATTACATGAGGCTACGACATTCATATAGTTTTCCTCAAATAACATTGATGCTCGTGTAGGTCTTTGGTAATAATACCTAATTATTGGAAGGCATTATTGGTTAACTTATAGGCCTCATTACTTCTAATTTATCACAAGGCTCATTATGAAATTGACTCATAATTTCTTCTAAAGGGTGTTTGGTTGGCATGAAAATAATATAAATGACATGAAATTTAAAATTGTTAACCTTCCAAAGTAGTTTTAATTAATATATATTATATAACAAATACTTTTGCATTTATTATTTTATTTACAATTAAATATAGTTGAATTTAAGTAGGTATACAAAATAATCATGATTACTTTAAAGTAGGTCACCCACGTGCTCTCCCATATATAACCAATTTTCCACCGTTTTCTTTAAGGAAAAAATTAATGAGTTATGCCTTATGTAGTTTATATAAGTTACATATTTAATTTGAACCCTATTTTAGTAAATTTTACAAAATAATATTTATATATATTAAAAATAGGGTAGGGTACATAGTAAGAGGTTGACAAATTTTATCTTTTTTTTACATCATTATGACATATTTTTGAATTTTTAAAAGATACACAAGTTTATAGATATTTTGAAATTAATTTTTATTATAATTACTTTGATAATTAAGATAAAATAATTAAAAACATTAGATTATGTTAAAATTTTATAATTACCTTTATTATTTATTATTTTATTTATCAATGTAATTTTTTAATTGTGAAACTTACTAAATTACTCATGTCTATAGGGTCTTTCTTTAATTATTTTACAGTATTCTCCTTTATTTCATATTTAAAATAATATTAGTTTGTAATTAAAGTCATTTTTAGTTAAGATCTGTCCTATGTCTTTTAATTATTTTATAATATTATTCTTTATTTTCTATTCATAAAATTAAATTAAATTATAATTTTTCCTTTTTATTAGTTTAAATGCAAGTAGAAATCTAAATCATCTAAAAGCAGACCTTATTTTAAGTTTAATAATTATTAAGTAAATAAATTTATGAAATTAACAAATTAATTAATATCGACTAATTAATAAATAATCATGTTAAGATTTTAAAAAATTGGATTTAATATATATGGCTGTAATAAATAATAACGTCTATTATAATATAAGTCAAATAATATAAATAAACATTATAGAAAATTTTTAATTAAAGTATATTATTTTAAGTTAATTTAAATGTATATTAAAATCTAAATCAATTGAGAATATGACAAGCGACTAATAATATATAAGTAAAATTAACCAATTTTTATGTTCTCCAATTTGGGTCCATTTATACTCTAAAGTTTTGCAAATAATGAATAAAATAATAATAATAATAATAATCTTAAATTAAGTCCATTTATACGACCACCCACTTCACTAATCTCACAAGGAATTAGGGGCTCCGGCGAGGCTCGCCGGCGACTAGGCAGCGGCGTGAGGTTGGAAGGCGATCTCCGGACGGCTCGGGTGCGGGGGGTCTAGTTCATCTGCGGCGGAGGGGCACTGAGGCAGGCTTGCTCGGAGGTTTGAGGCCTAGGTCAAAAAGGCAAACTTTGGGTGCGGCGACAACACCTGCAGAAAGCCGTGGTTCACAGTCTCCGGCGAGTCTGGGGCAGCACGGACGAGGTCTCCAGCGGCCAGTACCGTCTGATTCCGACCAGGACTAGGTAAAGTTCCCACCCTTTTACTTTTTTATTTATTTTGTAATGATTTTGCTTTTCGGCATAGAGCCGGGAGTGGAGGGAATACGAAAAGGGAGAGGGCTGGGCGGGCATCAACGCCGCAAAGAGTGGTCATGCCGTTGTCGCATTGGCGGGGGTTAATCTTAGCCAGTATGACCTGTTATTGATTAGTCATGATTATCTAATCTAATGATTAACTCTAGATAAGTCAATTATACAAGATGAAATCATGTATAGAGCATGATAATTCTAGATCAATTACATAATTATTATCATTCCACTACTAAGTAACATTTAAACATAGTTTTAACAATGGATCGTTATTCAACAGATCTAGTCATGCAATATATGCTCGAAATTATTAAACCGTTATCAAAAACAATAATTTCAAATCAGATGTAACAATTTAAATCATAATTAAACGTGTAATCTTATTTATAGTCTATAACAGTTCATTAAAATTCTTATAGAATTTATAATTAGATCTATAGTGAGCAATTTTGATTTATGATTAAGCTAGGAAGAAACAATGATATATCACTTTTATTTTTAATAATAAACCATTTTAAAACGTGGATAAAATAAAAACCGACACTTAATTGCAGTGTAAGCTAAATAAAATATAAATAGAATGTGTAACTTGCAGCAGAATAGGACCGTAGATATTCTCATGAGCCAAAATCCCCTCACAGATGGAGATGATTTATGCTCCACAGCCTAAATCGCAAGTCCCAAAGCACTGCAAGAAAAAATCCTAATTTTTTTTCTTTCTCTTAATATCAACATACATAGACACAATAACTTCAAGCTAGGGTTTCTTGTACATGTTTGTCTTTAAAGAAGATAAAATCAATTTTGTTGGCGGGGACAATCCCAGATGCTGGGCATATCTAAAAATTTCATACAGCAGATTTGAATGCAGTAATTAGTGCAGAGATTGATTGAAAGTGGAAGCAACAATTTTTCATGTTAAATTTGTTGAAAATGTAAGGAATGATAATTGCAAATTCTTACTTATTTAATGTATTTAGTAAAAGACTTGCCTATGAACACAAAATGTTATATTTGGAGACAACTTTTGATTTGTTCTTTGATTTTTATTTTGAGAAGAAAAGTGTGTTTCTTGAGACTTTTATATGTCTAGAGTATCTTTCACAAACTATGGGAGTGTCGAGCTCAAAGTTTGGAGGAAATTCTTGCATCTGGGAAATTAGTGAAGACATCGCGAAATTTGTGCCGAATAATTTCATATTTCATGAAAGAATCTACATTCAGTGGTAGTCAAGATATAATATTCTAAAGAAATTTGCTCATATTTTCAAAATAAAAGTCTAAGTTCAAACAAATCCAAGAGTTTTGTCTCCAAAAGCAGGAATTTGTTTTCATAGGCAAGTCTTTTACTATATTCATCAATTACAAGAGATACATTACAGTCAAATTTCATTTGAGATATGAATGCAATGATTGATGTATTAAGAATAACCATGGTTTAAAAGTTTAAATTACAATTTATTATTAAATTCGTTTTAAAATGTAAGAAATGATTACCGCAAATTCTTTCTGTTTTTGATGTATGTAGTAACAGACACACCTTTGAAGACAAACCACACACTCCATTTGGAAACACAACTTTTGGTTTGTAATTGACTTTCATTTTGAAAATATGAGCATATTTCTTGAGACTTCTACATATCTTGAATATTCTTGATGAGAATTCTTATACAAACTATGGTAGTGTTGCGCTCAAACTTTGGAGGGTTTTTGCATGTGGAAAGTTAATGAAGAACTCCTGAGTTTGAGCCCAATAATCCCATAGTTCATGTAAGAATCTGCATTCAATATTAGATATATAAGTTTGAAGGAATATGCTTGTATTTTTAAAATAAATGTCAAAGTACAAAAAAATCCAAAAGTTGTTTCCAAATGCAGAGATTTTTTTGCAAGTGAATCTTTCACTATATTCATGAAATATAAAGAGTATTTGTAGTTATCATTCATTTTATTTATAAATGAATTCAAGTTGGCAAGTTGTGATTTCCTCTTTCTATTAAGGCTTTTCCCGTTACTGCATTCTTAACTTAAATTATGTTCCCTGGTGTCTTAATAACATCATGTCTAATAATGGCCAAAATGCAGTGCAATAATTTCTAGAAAGATATCATTCATTGTGTGTATGGATGTTCACTTTTTGAAATCTTTTGCTTGGATTTATTTTTCAGGTTACTCTTACAAAAAGTTTCCTGCAAATTTTTCATATTATGGGTTACGCTCAGCTTGTTATTGGTCCTGCTGGTAGTGGAAAGGTAAGCATAACCTATTTGCTCTTGGTGGCTTTCGTAGTGTTTTTTGTTATGAATGTAACTCTTACTGATGATTTGTTTAGTATTTAACTTTAGCCATTAACCTCTCGTGCTTGCAGTCTACTTATTGTTCTAGCTTGTATCAACATTGTGAAACTTCACGGAGGACAGTGCATATCGTGAATTTGGACCCAGCTGCAGAACATTTTGATTATCCTGTTGCCATGGGTACTGGCAGATCAAATATTGCATTTTGTATTCTTGAATAACAAAATTTATTTGAGATTTTCTTTCTTATTCTTCTTCAGATATTAGAGAGCTCATATCTTTGGAGGATGTCATGGAGGAGCTTAAATTAGGCCCGAACGGAGGACTTATTTACTGCATGGAGTATCCTTTGATTGCATATATTTTCACAATTATTATGGAAGCTATTACCCATAGGTTATAATTGATATTATGTCTAGTGCCAGCATTCACATGGTAAGAGTCATATTTTTTGGTTAATATTTTTTACTACCCTTAATATTTTCAAGCATCTGAAGACAACTTGAATGACTAGTTTGCAAAAGAATATGGTAATTAATTATTATCCTTTAATTAGAATTAATTATTACCTTTTTTATTCATATCAGAGCCAATAGCTTTGTTGTTTCCCTTCCATGTACAATGGTAAAAAAGATCACATTGGATAGTTTGTGTGTCCTTAGTGGTTGTCAGACATCTTGAAGATAACTTGGATGACTGGTTTGCCGAAGAACTTGATAATTATCTAGATGATGATTATCTTGTCTTTGATTGTCCAGGTATTCGTGATTTTTCTCCTTCATATTGTTAATGGTATAATCATTTGCAGTACTCACCTGTTCTGCAATTTAGTGAAGATCCATGCCAATATGTGCTTCTCTTCTTTTTGGGTCTATGAGCTTGTGGGCAGAGTAATCATTTGTTTTAAGCTGTTTGTTTAAGCCTTTTTGTAGTGATTAGATAATCAAGCTCACATATTCTTTTGTACATTTGCTTTCTCCTATCACCTTTTGCAGTTTGCTTGGTCTAGCTTATTGATAAGATATATTATGTATGTACTTTTTGCTTTTAATTTTTAAAATAAATACAGGTAACAGAAAATAAATACAGGTAACGGAAATGAGAAAAGTAATTAATAAGTCAGTCTGGTGTGCCTTTGCAATTTAAAATAATGTTAGTAACACTTGCATGATAATAACTTCTACAGGACCAACATATGAATGGCAAAAACTATTGAATGGCTGAAAAAATACACTTATGCAATGAGGCAAACAAATCAAACCGGATTCCTAAGAGCTAATGGCACTTAATTTTAAGAGCATTGCGCTAAAAGTTTATTTCAAGTGAAACAAATACTTCAAGACAAATTTGATTAAGAACTTTCAACAACTCTCACTTCCAAATTCCTAGGCAGATATTTCGAACTTGAGGGGACTTTGGAAGTAGGAGCTGAAGAGGTATAAGGAGATAAAAGAAAATGAAAGTAAGAGTAAGAAAATAATAAATCTAAAATAATTAAGGGACTCCCTACTGCATTTGTGACCAATAGAAAATCCACTTTGGCTTTTTCTTCGAATAGTTACAACTTTCTTTTGAACACGGAGAGGGGATTCCACGGCTAACACTCTTCTGTTTTATCATGGAGAGAGGACTCCTCAACAACACTTCCATGCCCGAAAAGAGTATCTTTTATATGCTATTTGGCTGCGTTGTTTTGAGATTATTGGAAAACTATAAAACTGTAAAGATAATGGCTAAATATCGGCAAAAGATAAAGTGATAGAGGCACTCTTTAAAAACCTTCACAAATGTTACAAAATATCAAAAAGATGGTTGATACCTTCTAATTTTCTCAAACACTTGATCAAAACTCCCCCAATAATTGTAACTGCCAAACATAATTTTGTGACAATTTTTTTGAGATTTCATATAAACTTTTACATAGCAACCAAATACCCCATAAACCTTTTTCAACCAAATGCCCCATAAGCCTTTTTCCACACCTTGCTTTAACCAAATACAATAAGAATATGAATATTAAAAGCACACAAGAGTTTTTTGAGATGAAGACAAGAATACAACATTTGCATTCGGAAGTTTTAAATTTAAGCTATATTTATAGAGCTCAAAACCTTTGGAATGAGTTTTGGACAGTTGGAGTCAAAATAAGGAGGAATCTGCATTTTCAACGTTCTAACTTTGCTTGTCCAATCACCTATTTAAATTTTTTGGTGCTACTTTGAATGAACATATCTTGGTCTCTTGCATCCAAATTGTGCGTTTATTCTTTTCTAAATACATTTTGAGATGCCCTCTTCTTGTTCCCAAAATTTCAGCTCAAAACAACATCGAAGTTGTGAGATACAATCTTTCATAATTTTGACGTAGTTTTCTGTTTGGACTGATGATCAGAATCCGATCTTACCTTTGTTCTATCCTCCATCACCATGTCTCGGAACACTTTTTGCATGTGCTCCAAACTCAAATTGTGAAGTTGTTGCCTCATTCCAAACTGAGTGCTTCTCTGATTGATCCTCCAAACTTGCAGTTAAAACTTTTGACTTTTGTTTTCATTGAATTGATCAACGTAAATATTACTCGGAGTTTCCATAAGCCTTGTCAAAGGATGAGAATCAACAGTAATTGTCTCCATTATGGTTAAGACATTTTGTCGAGGTGGTTACAACTTGAACTTTTTTATAATAACCCAAAGTTGTTTGTTGGGAATTACCAGGAATGCCTAGCTAATTGTTTTTAGGTATTTTGTATGATGAATTATTAAACATTTTTATCAAGCAAATAATGGCTAATTGGTGTCAGATGAACTTTTTGCCTACAAGATCTGGTACTCCTGTTCGACTGAAGTATATAAAGATCACTCTGAAATCATGCTATCTATATCTAGGTGGCCTTTGTAGCATACAGGGAACTTACACTTGGAACAATGTTTGTGATTGTTACTTGCAGTTTTTGCTCTTCACGTAGCCTTTAACTGGCTTTGCATGGCAGATGAGATATCTTTTAATCTATAATCTATAGCTATACACTGGCTTGGGTGGTGCAACTTAAACATTTGTTTGATTATTTTTAAATTTTTGACTCTCCATGATATTGATGATTTCTTCTTCCTGAATGATCTAAAGATGTTCTTTAAGATGTTGCAATTTCTATTTCTTTTTAAGGTTTCATAGACGGGCTATTCATCATATTTGTCTTGTAAGAGAGCCTAGTTTTGTGGTTACAATTATCCAGGTGATTGGATGAGCAGGAACTTTGTTTTTGTGAGCGGCTCTTGGCATTCGAAAAACTGTTATATAATGTGACTCTTACCAAACTTCCTTGTGTTTTACATGCCTTAATTGGTTGACTAATGTATGCTCAACCTTGTTTATCTTGAACCCTTCTAAAAAGACCCTATTTTTTTTCAGGGCAGATAGAACTCTTTTCTCATGTTCCAATTTTCAAGAACTTTGTAGAGCATCTCAAGCGCAAGAACTTCAATGTGTGTGCTGTTTACTTGCTTGATTCACAGGTTTGTAGAGGTTGAAACATATCTTTTGCTGCTATGCATTGGCTCAATATTGAAAACATATAATGCTTCCACATTTCATTTTTTTTTAGTTCATGACTGATGTGACCAAATATATAAGTGGTTGCATGGCGTCTCTTTCTGCAATGGTCCAGCTTGAACTGCCCCACGTCAATATTCTCACCAAGATGGATCTCGTAACCAACAGAAAGGACCTTGAAGAGTGTGTTTGACTCTTTTTCAGTGATAATTTTTTATCTGCTATTTCAGTCCGGTCTGTTCTTTTTTCCCTGATCACCTCGTTCTATGAAACATAGATTTCTTAATCCGGAGGCACGGTTCTTGCTATCTGAGTTGAATCAACAAATGGCTCCTCGCTTTAAAGAACTTAACAAAGCTTTAGCTGAACTGGTATGGAATCTTGATATTAGTGCT
The DNA here is from genome assembly GCA_033002965.1 of Piper betle. Lineage (NCBI taxonomy): Eukaryota > Viridiplantae > Streptophyta > Magnoliopsida > Piperales > Piperaceae > Piper > Piper betle. The sequence goes on along the minus strand of JAURVB010000002.1, from coordinate 18,023 downwards.
TTCAAAGTGAGCATTTTGTATAAATTTCTGAGTATAGTAGTAGTGTAATATTTTTCACTTAACAAGATATGTATGTGATTGTTAAAGAGCCAACTTATTTGCGCCATTTAGTAGAATTTTTCCATATCAAATTTTATAGCCGATTGGACATCGGTTGCCAGTAGGGATTGCTTTATATGTCAGCAATGTAACTTTTATTTACTGTGAAAAAGATGCTTTGGAGGCATGTGTATGCTTGCATCCCTAAAATATTATTTTTTTTGCTGTTTGATGAAATGTGTTTATTTTTTCCTGTTGTGCCAAGGTGGATCAGTATAGCATGGTGAATTTTATTCCACTGGATCTTCGAAAAGAATCTAGGTATTTAAGTTTTTTGCCTCACTTTTCCTATTTATCTTCATATATATAAAACATTTGGTTGGACATTTTCTTTTTTGTAGTATTCAGTATGTGCTATCATATATCGACAACTGCATCCAGTATGGGGAAGATGCCGATGTGAAAATTAAGGACTTCGACCCTGATGAGGACGAATGAATTGAACTGTGCATAATTGGCTATAGCATATAAGAAAGTTTTGTAACTCGTTAGAGGAAAATGTGAACCTTCCAATTTTTTTGCTTCAATGCTAGTTGGAGGATGATTTTGTGAATCTTACTGATAGATAAATTCACTAGGGTATTCTGTAATGGTACGTTTCCTGGACCCTGCCCACCCCAGCCTCTGTTTTGTCAGTGTAATGATATCATGGGTTATGAAGACATCATTGTTCATGAACTCTGGAGAAGCCTATTTTATCTCAATGGTTCTAAACCAAAAGCATTTAGTGTGTGTGTGTTTGTTTTTAATTTTTAATTTTTATTATTATTTTTCCTTCGTGCTTATATTGAATATAGCCTTCTTCGAATCTCAGCCGCAAAAATTTGTTAATTTTCTTATAAATAAAATGTGGTATTTAATTTGGAAAAATAAAATAATAATCATAATAATACAAAGCAGCTGGGAGTGAAACCAATGTGACAAGCACTATAGCAAAATCAACTACATGTGAACCAAACATTAGATGTGAAGAGAATAGAGTGGCTCAGTAATGAAATAAGAGCCATTTTATTAAAAAACCTAACAATTTGAGATTTAGGCCCTTTACTCGTCTTAGACATGATTGGAAAAGACATCCTTTGTGTATTCTTAGGTTCTTATCCTTGGATGAGATAAAGATAAAACATTTTCTTATCAATTTTTCTTAGGATGAACTATTCTTTTTCTTTTCTGTTTTTCAACTTTCACCTTACCCAAAAATATTTAATCACTATAAACTTGAATTAGGAAGCACTCGATTTAGTAATTAATTTTGGTAGCCGTAGAAGGCTAATCCATTACCATTAATGTTTAGTAATTACACTTAAAACTATAAACTTGACTAAGAAGCCCACAATTAAAAACCATATTTTAGTATTAATTATTTTTAGGACATTATGCACTTTTTACGTTAGTGGTGAAAATATAATCTATCGGCAAAAAGTTGAAAAAGTAGTTATAACCTGAGAAGCCGATTAATGGTTTAGTTACGATAGGAGCATTTTCAATCGGCTAACAGTTATAGCAAATGCCCACTATTAAACTATGATTACACCGTTTACAAACCTACCGTCAGAAAAGAAACTCACAGACAGTGCTGTCAAAGGTAAAACGAGGGACTGTGAAGAGAAACATCCGCACGTTGACAAGGAGTTAGTTGGTGGGTGGAGTGCTAGGGAGTGCTGTGAGGGAGCTCTTGAATGGCAACAGTCAGAGTAGCCAGAGGCGGCTCGGCTCGCCTGTGCTGATGTTGATTAGGGGTGGGTGTGGATGGATCTCAACAAGGTATTGGCAAAAATCCGGTCATCCACGTCAAAATTCTTCGTCGAATTGGTCCCCTTAGACGTGGTCAAAATCTGGTCAAATTTGGAATCTATTTTGATTTTCTATTTTTGTATCGTTTAACCATTTCCATTATAAATCATATATTTTTCACAAGAAACCTTAATACCTCATTTATACAGTAGTTATCTTTTCTATTTTTCATTAGTTTCTCTTATTTCAACTAATGTAAAAATTAAAATCGCTATTTTTAGAAAATATTTGAATAAAGAAAATATTATATAACCATGAAAAAATTCAATACCTAAAGTATATATGCCTTGATTTAATAATTTTTTATAGTAATCTAATAATTAACTTTAAAAATATCACTAATATTGTTAGTTCACGATTTGTATCGGTCACTCAGTTGATCATTCAACCTGACAAAAAACATCCATTTTTTATTTGCTTTTATTTGGTCATAATTGATTGGTTGACTTTGCTCACAAACACTTCGAATGTCGGTTGAACTTAGTCGTTTGGTCGCCCATGCCCACTCCTAAATTGTTGATCGGGATCCAAAGTCCATTTAGGATTAAATCAATTGGAAGCTATTAAATTGGCCAACCAAATTAAGATCGGTAATGAAATACCATAAATCCGGCTTACTCGCAAACTGAATCGAAATATTACAGGTCACCTGATTAAGTTGGCTAACCCAAACCTAATCTTAGTGGTCCTACTCTCGACGTCTTAAGATGAAAGATAATTTTTTTCATGCATGTATGGAATGCTCGAAACCTAACATAATACTACATAAATGTCATGTTGACCAAGTTACACTAAACTAATCAATCACAATAAAAATCAATCTACTCTAAAACAAAACAGATAGAGTATCCCCCAAGTATAAAAGACTACCCTATCAAATTATAGACAATATAAATATTTAATAAAACATTCACACAATACCTTCACTCAAGTGTATAATTTATTTCTGTGTTGAGCCTTGATTCAAGTGTTGATTTACCTTTATTTTGCCTAAGTGAACTAGGTCTTGACCTATCTGTTGGTCATATTCATTATTTAAGCATATTTACTAAATAAATTCACATCATGCTATTGATATTAATTTTATTAACAATACAAATAGCATGTCATCATACCAGTTTCACTATCACAATATCATAACAAAAAACACTAAACATTTTATCGTCTAACATGTATGTGTAAGAAACATCTCTACTCCTTTGTATAGATTGACACATCTATATCCTAATCATCATTTACATATATAATAAAAACACGTCAGTAACGAGTGTTATTGGTCTAAAAATAACTATAACAATCTGGTAAATGAGAGCTAACTCTCACTTTAAATAAAACCACATATATCTTCTGTTGAACTCTCTGAAGGGTATCTACTTAGGAGCCACCAGGCTGCAGACCCAATAGCATCCTGAAGTGACTGGTCTATTGATACCTCTTTAGGCATTTTCTCATTTTTTTGATCCCTCGGGACTACTAGTATATCCTAAGCCCTGTCCTGTCCTCCATATATCTCCTAGCCCTAAGCACAAAGGTCGAGTACTCTCAGGCAATCACCTTCAATACCTTTTTAACTACATGTCCAGACTTACGCTATACTAAATAGTACCTATAAACCTCCACGTTTCTCTGGGTGTGAGGAACTCAAAACGCAAAGTTGTTAGGATCCCTTGAGAATGGAATAGCCTTTTCACTAATTCAGAGCCCGCTGTGACGGGCACATACACCCACTTATTGTATGTGTGAGTCGATTTCACCATTTCTTGTCTCACTAAAAGCTTGATAAAATTAATTAATTAATTATATATATATATTGTAACGACCCGCTCGTTTAGAGCCACATGCTAAGTGTTACCGTAGAATACTAAATATTTCATAAATTAATTTTTTATTAATTTATCAACATCATGAATAAATCCATGACATAAATTCTTTTAAACCATACACATTAAATTCATACTCAAAGAATTAGTTAGAGTTCAAATTCTAAGTTATACCATGAAATAAAATATAATATAACCAATGCTGAGAATAATCTAAGCCCCATGAAAGGAACCGAAATTTCACTGCCATGAAAATAACCCAGAAGTACAACAACATATAAGAAAAAAATTTATAGTCTAATAAGAGAATCTTCCAGCTGTCCCGACTCTACCCATACTTCCATGATCACACCTGCGGAGGTAATTCCGTATTAGTGATAAAAATACTTAGTCATATAATTACAAGAAACAAGTTAATATATTCCACAACATCATTACTTAAGTCTTTTAGTGATTATGAGCCTATGCCGAACTCTTATTATGCCAGGAAGGGTGGCCGCCCGATCTAGGTACAATCCCATATATGCACACACACGCTACATGGCCCATTACCTGTAATTACCGATATTTGTCATTGACTCACCATTTCGGTATCACAAGTGCATAATGAGTCATCTTGTGCCATTGTGCCCTGCCACCCCTTTTGGCACGGGGGCAAGTATATTATCTTTCAAATAATTTTAAAGGTGCGACCCCATGTTGGACTAAGTCAATTCCTTGACCCTGGTTGCATTCAGCGCATGGTGGTCGAATCTGGGCTCAGGCCAACCAGGCTGCTAAAAAGGAATATACAACATTCAACTAATTATACAGACCTGGAAATTCAGATGAAGGTACCATAATCGTAATGAGAAATCCTAATTTGGGAGTCACAAATAGTTTATACATTAGCACGTATAATTCCTTAGTCTAATGCATGAAATGGTATGATATGCGACAATTAACTAAGTACATAAAAATAATAATAAAATATATCTCACAATAATTAATTAATCATTTGGTTAATCACTTATAAGTGAACAATGATAATTTAATATTTAATTAACTGACACAAGCTAATTTATATGGTCACACCAAATCATTAATCATTATCAAGAAAAATCAAAACATTCTAGCAACTACTTAGACTCGTAATGATGTCAATATTTATCAACCTATAAATTAATAATTAATCATATATAATAGAGAAAAAATATTTAAAATCTAAAATAATTAAAATATACTAATATATAAGCTATCTATATTCTAACTCATGAATTCATAATCTAGTTTATGCCTCACCAACCATATACAATAGTTAGAATTGCAAGGCACTTTATAACTTATTAATTCAGCCAAACACAAATATAATAATTTATACAATTACTAAAATTAATTTATCATTTTCATAGCAAAGAAGAATTATAAGTTGATAAATTAACATGATAAAAAACTAATGTCTTATTTATTAAACACCATTTTAAAAGTTTGATACCTATATAATAGTTGTATTATATATATAATATAATGGAGCAACTAATATCACAATAATTAATGTAAACTACACTTTATGAGATATTATATTTAATCAATTATTATATTATTCTCAAATAAACCTTTTGTCTTAATTTATAACATTAATACTAATCTAGATAGCTTAAAATCAAGAAAATAAATATTAATTGGTTAATTAATAACAAACCTGTATCAGTTAACAAGTACTATAATATCATTACGAACTTAGTTAATTGGGCATGTACCTAACTTATGTAGTCAAATTAACCTATCGACCCACAAAAAAACACAAACCAAAACATACAAAATAGTTTGTTGTTTCATTTTTAAAATTTTTATTATACATGAAGATCTAGAGGTCAACAAGCCAAAATGATGGAAAGCAATAATTAATTACATTATAATTAGATATTACCAATTTATCAAATATAAATATAATAAATAAAATGGAATTACCATAGTCAATATTCATTACAATATCAATATTAATTTACAGATCACACAAATCATGAAATCTTAAAACTGTAAAAAAAACAACGATCACAACTAATAATTAAAATTCAAAAGCACAAGAGTAGAAACAGCCAACAAGGTGATATGCAACATGATGAAGAAACAAACAAGTAAGAAAATAAATAAAAAAGTATGGAGGAAGAAGAAAATGAAGAGAGCACTGATTATGAGGAAAAGATGCAGGTGGGGAGAGCAACGACGCCGACAATGGCCTACCTAGAGTACAAACCCCTTCCCATGATCCTCCCTATACATATCCAAGATATACTCATGATTATCTCAACTAACTATCCTCATACCTCCTTATCTTTAACAAATATATATATATATATATATATATATATATATATATATATATATATATATGTTCATATAATAGGCATGAAGGTAACTTGCAATGGATCTTGTTTTCGAAATTAAACTAAAAAGATCTCATTTTAGAGGGTTATTAATCAGAAAAATTAGTTGACTAAATGACCCGAGTCAAGTGGGATTTGATAAAATACCACTTAACCCGTCTTACAAATAATAATTCAAATCACACATAATATAACCATAAATCAGGGCGAGTCCTAAATGGACTTGATAGAATCTCTAAGTGAGGTCACACACCTAAGTGGCAAGGTCCTACTCAACACTTACACAATCAAGCTAAATAGTAACACCCAAGCTAACTATATGATGTATAAATGAAATGGATGTGTGTAATTATAATCATAATCATACCCTAAGTAATTCAATTGCACTACACATTAATAACAAAATCATGTACAACTATCTAATAAAATAACATCTCTACAAATATGCATTCATTATCCATTTGAAGTACAATTCATTCACTCACTAGATAACCTCGATTTATATCATAAATCTATCAGCTCATCATTACTAGTCATGATAACATAATCCATGGTCTGATTAGTGTTTCTTAATAAAGGAAAATCTAGGGTTTTTTAATTATATTTCCAATAGCACTTTAGCATAATTTAGTTTCAATTGCATGTATAATTTTCTCCATGTTATTCCTTAACACATTCGTATACTAAACAACTCATGTTTAATTATCTCAACCAACTATTAATTAAATTACACTGTTTGTAAAGTTAATACATAATTTCATATTTTCACATAGTTTTCTGTAAATATATATCACTCATCATAATTTAATCATATTATAATGCTACTGCAAGCATGGCTAAAACCAAAACAAGGGAGAGGGCTAGGCTAGGGCAAGTAACAAGGACCTGAGGAGATCTGTCTTGAACGGCATCCAGCCGGTGACGCTGAAGGCTGGTCGCCGACTAGTGCAACAAAGCTGGTGGCTAAGCAGTGATGAAGGGGTGGTCGACTGCAAAATGTAAGGGAATAGGAGGAGGGGGTGATGGTGCTAAGATGAGGAGGAGGGTCTAGCTGGGCAACGACCTGCCGGAGACGCCACGTCTCCAGGATCGCACCGAACAGGACACCGGTGAGGAATGTGGGGAGATGCTCGACAAAGAGGAGAGGTTGGGAAAGAAGGAGGGTGGTGGGATCTAGCCGGTGTGGTGGGGGATGTCTCGCCGGACGGAAGTGGATGGTGGTGAGGCGAGCGGCGGCGGCAGCGGCACATGGAGGAAACCGGGGTGGCTAGGGCAGTGACGACTCAGCTAGGGGAGGCGTGGGAGTGAGCGAAGAGGGTAAGGGAGAGGTCGACCGGATGCGGTGGTGGTGCCGACGCTGCCGGTGGCCGGGAGGCGGAGTGCACTAGGGGCAGCGAATAGAAATGGGCCGGGTGGCGGTTGGCTAGGACTAGGGAATGAAAAAGGAGGAAATAGAAGAGAAAGAAGGAGAAAGGAAGGAAGGGGGCCAGGGCGATAGCGGCGCTGCCGGCCGAAGGCAGTGCTGCCGGAGCCGAAGTCGCCGGCAGTTGTGTGGCACGGCAAAACGAAGGGGGTGATCGGTGGGGAGAAAACAAGGTTAGGAAGAAAAAAATAACATATGACATTAGTTTTTTAAATTAGAACTTTACTCGACCCCCGACTCGAGTCAATAATAATAAATAAATTTTGAAAAATATAAAATAAAATATTATAAAATAAAATAATAGAGTCCTAACTTGAACTACATTCTCTAAGCGATGAACGACCTAATTCTAATTTTACGGTCTAATATAAATAATAATAAAAATAAACTTGTATATTGTCTTATATTCTGATAACTCATTTTTCATGTTGTGCTACTAACATTATTATCATATATTTAGGTGCACATAACCCTCATAGCTTATAACACATAGCCAGCCCTGTCTCAACATGGGTTTTTTGAAACTGACTCTCTTAAATCGACGATTGAACTACTTGGTTTACGAGTATAAAACCCTAATTCGAATCATGTGTTTTACAAATAATTTAAAGAAATGTTAACTCCACTTTTATGAAGAGTAAAAATCTCCTTGATAACTACAAATAATCTGCTATTTACTCTTCACTAGTCATTTGCGTGCACAATGTGCGGTATTTAATAACTATTATCAACTAGATTAAACTTTTACATAAATTTAAATTACCTAAAATGTAATACATAAAAGTTTTATCTATAATATTTATTTGCAATATTTGATTTGTATCATAGCAGTGTATAATAGTAATATTGTTGTTCTATATAGTCTTATACATTATATTTATTTTTTAAAAATACTCATATACAATTATTTATAATTATTAGAATTCTACTTACTTAAGAATTATCAAACTTAAAATAGGGTGTAATTTTTATTATTTTGATTGTTTACATTTATTTATAATAATAAAAGGATAAAATTATAATTTAATTTATTTTTATGAATTAACTAATACCTTTAATTATTAATAATGTTGTATAAATAGGAAATAATGATATATATATATATATATATTGTAAAATAGTTAGATAACATGACAAATCCTAATTAAAAGACTAATAGACAACTAACAGGGAGTTTGGTTGCATCGATTTGAGCTTATTTATTACCAAAATATAAAGTGGTAACGATAACGGATAAAAAAGATCTTTGGAAAATTGTTGATAAAATATAAAGTGATAGAGGTTGTTTCTAGAAATTGTCACAAAAGGTTAGAAAAAAAAAGGTGGTTGAGCCCCATTTATTTTGTTATAAGGTTCGCCTCTCTCTCCCTCCCTTATGAGCTCTATCATTTTTTATAATCGTAACGAAACAAAAACAGTGAGATAATTATTTAGAGACTTTATAGAAAAGTTTATATCGCAACTAAGCACCCTACAACACTCTTTGATATTGATAATACTTTTACAAATACAAAATAAAGGATAATATTTTAAAATAGTTAGAAGACCCGCGGCTATGATTCTAGGATAAAAGTCTTGGGTATATATTTATTATATTATATCAAGTTCATTGGTTGTCTAGCACTAATCTAGATTCTGGGACATACTTGCCTATTTTGTTATCGAACTAAAAAAGCAAATTATAAATGAGGATTAAAAATCAATAATTATTTAATAGGACGATTGTATTATTTTAGTTACTTTCTTGTTAATATAAAACAAGCATAAACATAGAGGGGGCAGAATGATATTTGGTTGAGACAGCCAAAATCATAATGGTTAGACTTTACAATGCAAAATTTTCCAGGAATTGAGGATAAGTGACCATTTAGAAATTAGAATAACTCAAATTGCCAATAGAAAGAATTTCGAAGAGAGAGAAAATGGATTGGTAATAAAAATGGATTGGTAATAACCTAAGGTGGCGAGTGAGCCAAGCCAAGTCCACTCTGCTCGAAAACTGATCGAGCGTTCAGCTCAGCTCGGTTCAGTAGTGCTTCAGCTGGCTTAGGTCAGCTCATAGGCTAGACCACATGCAAGTGGGAGCTGAGCCAAGCTCAAGCGTTCGAACTTGAGTTCGACACGAGAGTTTTTTACTTTTGGACATTAACCTTTTTTAAAAAAATTATTTCCAGAAAAATAATAATACAAAGGGTAGAATTACGTCATGATGGTGTAAGTACATTCCAACTAGATTGACACCTACTTATTAACTTACACTCATATTCAATATGTTATAATACCCTAAAGAAAAAAATACATATTAAAATTTATTCATTATTGCCACTCACAATAGAAAAATAAGAAAAATCTTCGATTAATTCACTTGCAAGCTTCTTAACTATAAAAAAGTAAGAAATAAAAAAAACTAGTTTGACCTTGAGCTCGATCTGCTAGCCAGTCCAAGCCAAGACAAGCTTGACCATGAGTTAAGCTTTGAGCTGAGCACTAAGGCTCTCAGCTCTGCTCGCGGGTTTGAATCGAGCTTGTTTGGGCCAAGCCTGGCTCTAGCACGAGCTTAGCTCGGCTCAATATTATATTGAGTCGAGATTGAGCTCTTGCACGGCTTGGCTTGCTCACCATGTCTAATAACATCTTATGAATGGTTTACACTTAACCTTTTTTCTAAAAAAAAATTATAAATTAAGTACTCATAAAAAAGGAAACTTGTAACATCTCATGTTCGATTCATCTAAAAAGTGAACCAAAATATTATAATTAAATAATGTAACGCCGAGGGGTTACCCAAACATACACAAGAATGTAAAAACTAAAATACATGTACATGCATCATAACATGACAAAACAAGTAAATAATTATGTATGAGGAATAATTGAACGCAAATAATTTGGAATAATTAAACATGAAGCTTAAACCTCTTTAAGAAATTATTAACCATAAAAATAAATTATGTTAAATAAAATGGTTTCTTGCAAACGATGCTACAAAATAAACCAACTATGCAAAACAAAGTTCCATAACTTCCAAACCAGTTCACATAGTCACAATTATAACTTAAAATACTATAAATAGAAAGTTTAATTTTATTTATCAATTCTTTCAACTGCGGTCAGTAAGGGAACTGTCAACCACGCCATCAACCGTTAGTCTAAAGCTGCTCACCTGTGGTCACAAAATTGTGTTAGTGATAAAACCACTAAATTATATAATTGTAAAAAATAATTAATATATTCCACATCATTATTTATAGTCTTAATTGATCATGAAGCTATGTAGATGTCAAATTATAGTGAGAGGGGTGACCACCTTATCAAGTTACAATCCCATGTATGCATGCACACGTTATGTGCCTCATGGCATGTAACTACCGATATTTGTCATTAACTCACCCTTTCAGAATTATAAGTGTATAATGAGTCGTCTTACACCATGGTGCCTTGTCACCCCTTTCGGCATAGGGGCAAGTATTTTATAGTTCGAATAATTTTAAGGGTGCGGCCATATGTCGGATTGAGTCAATTCCTTAATTACGGTTGCACTTGGCTCATGGTGGTTGAATATGAGCTTAGGTTGACTACGACTGCGAACAAAAAATATACAATATTTCAAGTAATTATACGGACCTAGGTAGTTGGTTGGTGAACCCACAACCGTGATCAACAATCCTAATTTGATAAGGTAAAATTATACATAAGTATAATTTCTTACCCAAAGAATGCATGCAATGCCATATCTAAAGCTTGACACAAGAGCCCATACAATACTTAAAATATTAGAGTTTTAAATTTACCAAGATTAACTCAAAAACAAATAAGGTAATTAATTATTTTACGTCACTTAATTATTTAATTTCAACAAATTAAGTCTAAAATTAAAATATTTAGAAAAATATTCATTTAATCATACATGCAACATAATCATAGAAATAATATGAATATGATTTCTTAGTAAGACAATTATCTCATAGAAAAAATATATATTAAGTGTCATCTCAATAACTCAAATTTTTAAATTTAGTTTTATTTGGTATCACCCATTAAACAATAACCTATGAACCAACAATTATTTACACAATTAATAATAACTTGGATAATAATTTATTAAACTTTAATATTTTCAAAATATTACCTAATAGACATATTAGGCTATATATTGTATTTTATTATTTAATATCACTTGTATTAATGCTCCGGGATACTACTAATAAAATTATTTTAAATTGCTTAACCTGATAATGGTTTAAATTTTATTTATTTCAAATGAGTAATTAGCGATATTATAATAGAGTTGTTTATATCCTTGATAGGGAACTCTTGACGTAAACTAATTATTAAAGTTTAAATAGTTTAACTTCGATTCAATATTACGTTAAATAGTTTGTTTGGAAATAAAATTATTGTTTTATTAATGTAAAATTATCATTATAATATAATTATACTTATTAATTTTTTATATTTTATATAAATGGCTATATAAAAATTATATAAACTAATGTAGCCCGCATTAATTATCGAACTTTAAATCAAGTCGAGCCTATTAAGGTGTGCACGTGCATGTCGATGTTCGCTCAATTTCATTTAAGTAAAAACTCGGGGTGGATTGACGTTAATACAAATCAAGATGGACGATCAATTGACGATAAATTTAATATTGAAATGGCACACAAAAATATGCGAACCAGACCACAGTCCAGCCCCCGAACTCTGAAGTCTGAGAGGAACGTCTATTTGGACAAGACGCAAGTTTGCCCGTCCATAAATGTCGGACAGTGGCCAAATGGAGAACCACGCATGGCCGATATCGCCCGGCCGATGATACGGACGTAACATTAAAAAGAAAAACTGTTTCTAGATACACCAAACCCGTCTTCTAATTTTCGGAAATAACAAGCCCAACGTCTTGTTTCGCCGTCGGCAATGCCGCTGGCGCCGGATTCTAAGCTTCCCTACCAAAACTTTCATCCAATTCTTTCGAATTTTAAAGCTAACAATTTCTACCTGGAGTAGATGACACTGCGTCCTGGGCTGGAATTTGAGAACGTTGGCAGCAGAGAAGCATGCCATAAAGGAACACAAAGCTTGATTGATTTCGTAAACAAATATGAAGCTTAAATGGATGTAAATATGTCACAAGCACGATATAAAGTTATGGTGGGTCGAAGAGGACCCATCCCACTACCTAATGAGTTTTTAAGAGGGAAACACAGAAATAACTGGGCATTCCAAGTTAACGATCATTCCAATTTACACAAAACAAAGAGTTTGTTTGTCTTTTTTAATCTCCTCCAACTAGACTGATTGAGATTGAAACGCAGATCTCCAAATCTGAAACCTCCTCCTACCTCTGCACATCATAACATAGATGAGAGTCAAAAACCAAAAACACACCAATGACAGAGGTATACATCAAACAAACATAATCTCAGTAACAGATACAACAATTTGGAGGAAGAGAAAGCAGAGCAGCAAAGTTACCTTTCGAGACTCATGAAAGTCCGCGACTTTGTAACTCTCCGGCGTCACCTCCGACAGACACAAGCCTGGAAAACACGACTGAAAACACACAAACTTCCTTCAATCCAACACCAATACCAATAGACAGAGATGAAAACACGAGAGAGGGGTGGGTTTTGCTCACATCCAACTGCTTTTGTATGTTCCTGGCCCTCTTCCTCGGCCGCCGGGCAGGTCTCGATCCGGTGATCACGAACAAATCCTCCTCAATCTCCTCCCTCGTCAGCGCCAACGCCACCTTCCTCCTCCACCCACCACGCTCCGCCGCCGCGCTCCGACGCCGCCTCGATTTCGCCGAATTCTCCGTCGCCGGCGGCGGAGAGTCCCAACGGCGGGAGTCGTCCGGCGGCCGGGCGACGGTCCTTTCCCGAAGATTCCCCCGCCCAGCGGCCGCCGACGGCTGCTCGCCTCCACCGACGGAGGCCGGACCGCCGGCGGCGGCAGCCGATTTCACGGGCACCCGGAAATCCATCTTGCTCACTGACGAGCGGAGTTCGGCGAGGACCTTCTCCCGGATGGCCTCGATTTCGCGGACGGCGGGCTCTTCGGCGGCGGGTAGCGACACGTCGAACAGTGCCGGTGAGTAGAGTGGGCGGCAGAGGTCGGTGGAAGGGCATCGGGTGGGAAAGGATCTAAGGGTGAAGTCGTCGGGGTCGGGCCTGTCGGAGCGGACGGTGCGGGTGCCGCGCCACTTGAGGACGGGCAGGGTGAAGTTGTGGAGGCGCTGGGATTTCGGCGGCCGAGGGAGGGGCTTCCTCGCCGCCGTCGGGTGGTGCTTCTTCGCAGCCGGCGACGACGACGCCATTTCTCGTGCGTGGGAGATCATCATCGTCCGCCGACAAGACAAAGACGAGGCCTGGGAGATGGACGAGGATGGCGGTCGGAGTATATATGAGCGACGGCTAGGGCGACGGCGGCGGCGGCGATGGTTGCCGGAGGAAGGAGGGAGGCGCCGGCGGTGGAGAATGAAATGTTTTGGAGTAGACGTACGATGGGGGCTTATAACGTTCCGGTTTGCGGGTCTGAAGCGGACGGGTGACCTTTTGGGCCGGGTAGAAAAAGCCGCGACCGGTTCGACAGCGGGAAGGGCTTTTTTCCCTCAATTTTCCACGGTGGTGAGGTTGGTGACGACCTACTATCAAATTATTTATATTTATTAATTTATACATATTTATCTCGGTAGAGTAGACTTGGAAAAAAGTAATTGTAAACTTGTCTTGACCCAGATCGAGTTGGTTGGTGCTGGCCCTTTTTGTCAAGGATTTGTGTATGGTATGGTGTATGTCTTTCCCGCCCTAACTTCTTTCGTTGTTCAATACATTCATTTAGACTTTACGTGCCTGGCCTTTTTAGTTTTGTTCGGTTATGTCGAATCTAGTTAAGCATTGTAACCAAGTTCCTCGTGAGTTTAGATTGTTTGTCGTCTATTTGGAACACTTTTCAAACAACCTAGCCTTTGCACGGCCCGCTGTGCATTACCCAAGGTCACACCCGAGGTTATCCCTACTGCCTTAAGTGTGAACCCTAAGTGTGTGCAATCTGTGCTCAATGCAGCTTGTTAGGGTTTTTGGTTTAAGTATGGGGATTTTCCACCAAGTACACTTACAATCTTAAACCTTAATTAAATTACTAATGAAGTTTAAGGCACAATTAAGCATGATAATTAAGTAATTTGAGTATTTTAATATTGTGCATGTGTTGAAGCCTTACCTCATTTTATGTGCCTATGTGATTCGAGTGAGATTCGGGTTTTATCTTTTGTTAGAACATGGGGAGTAAGCTAGTCAAGTTAGGATAAAGAACTCAGACTCATTCAAGAGTGTAGGTATAACACCCCAATTTTGGTTCACCTAAGAACCAAACCAGGAATGTTACTATTGAGTCAAGTCATGTCTAAATGAGTTAGTTTATAAGACTCGATCAATAATATACATTGAAATAGCCCCCTTGGCATCAAGAAAATGGAAGACATTACTGAATATACGTGAAAACTCTTCAAAAATAAATAAAAGCATTAAAGAAAATAATTGTGTTGGGCTCAAGTGTGTGTAGTATGTCTCTGTCCTCCCATCAAAGCTGACTTAGGTTCGAAAGGCCTAAATATATAACTAATAGTCAAACTGGCACACAAAAGCTGACACTCCTGTTAAATGAAATCATTTATACACTTCTTTATAGAATCTCTCGTAAGGGCACTAATTAGGAGCCATCGGCCTCGACCCGATAACATCTCATTCTTATTCATCTCATGCCTCTACAACTTTTAAAACTATCCCTTACACGGAAAAATCAATTTCTTTTCCTGGTTTCTTCAGCCCTCTACATCCTTTGTATCACTCCTAACCCTGAGCATAGAGGTTGAGCACTCTCAGGTATGTACCTTCAATACCTTTTGAAACCACAAGTCTAGATATGCACTGCATTGCAATTGCTGTAATCCTCCACACTTTTTCGGGTTTGAGGAACTCGAAGGTGAAGTTATTAGGATCCTTCTGGAGTGGAATGACCCACTCACCAATCCAGAGCCCACTTTGACTAGCACACACCCGCTCAAGTAGCACGGTTATCGGTTTTCCCTTATTTCACATCTCACCGAAAAAAACAGATAAAATTATAAATAATCTTGAATAGGGATTTATATATTAGGCCTGAAAGCAACTTGCGATGGACCTTGTTATCGAAATCAGACTCAAAGGATCTCATCCTCGAAGGTTACTAATCACAAAAGTAAAAAATGTCTAAATGGTCTGTGTAAAGTAGGGTCCAATAAAGCTACCATATAACACGTCCTATGATTTGGAAATCAAATCAACAATAGACTATACTGATAAAAACTGAGAATAGTCTTGATGGACCTGTGGCTCAAACTCAAGCATCACATCTTATCTACGGCAAGCTCGGACTCCAAAATATGGAGGATATAAAAATAAAAATCCAAGCACATGCATCATAACATAGCAAATAATTATACTTGAGGTATAATGTAACGAAAAAGATTAAATATGAAATTCAAAAATTATTAAGAATTTATTAACAATAAAATAAATCATGCTATATTAAAAATAACATGCAACAATAACATAAGGTAAACTAACTATGCAAAAGCAAGTTCCACAGCCTCCAACTCGTTTCCCATAGTCAAAATTATAACTCAAATGATATAAAAAGAAGTCCAATTTTTATTCACTAATTCTTCCAATCTAGGGTTGGTGAGGGAACCCCTAACCACACCCTTAACATTAGTCTGAAGCTGCTCACCTATGGTCACAAAATCGGGTTAGTGATAAAACTATTAAGTCGTATAATTACATGAAACAAGTCAATATATTCGTAGTGATTATGAACCTATGTGAGCTCTAATTATGCCGAGAGGGGTGGCCGCTGTAAAACCTGCGATTCGAGTCAGGGTTTTATATTCAAAACTGGTTAGTTCGACCATTATTTTCGATTCGAGTTAGTTTCAGAACACGTGTATTGAGCCGACGCCAGTCGCGTGTATGAGCTATGAGGGTCATGCGTACCCAAGTATATGATCATAACGTCATGAACACAGCAGAACAAGAATGAGTTATCAGAATATATAAGAGAATGCAGTTACTTTTTTATTATTATATATAGTGGATCGTAGAACTAGTTTTAGGCCGTTTATCGCATTAGGACGCGTTGCGAGCATTTTGGGTGGGTTGATAGTTCTAGAGCATATCATTTTGATGTTTTGGTGTTTGTTTGATTTTATGGGATTTTTATGGATTTTTTTAGGATTTACTTCGAGTTAGTTATGATACTTGACTCGAGCCGGAGACGAGTCAAGTATTATTTACGAGTTTGCCACCCAACTAAGTTTTCACCCCGACCTTTTCTCCCCCACGCACAAACCCTAACCGCTGCGCCGCCCCTATTCGCGCGCCACCGCCGCCATGGCCGACGCCACCTGACTGCTGATCGACGCCGCCCAGCTCGGCCACGGCGTTGCCCTGCCGCCCCGACCAGGCCCGGCCACGAGCTGGCCGCCACGACGTGAGGAAGCCACGCCTTTGCGTCGTGCTTCCGTCGCCAATCACTGCCGCCGGGCACCTTCGCCACCATGAGCCAGCAGTCGCCATGGCACCCTCGACCCCTTAGCCACCTTTCCCGACCGGAGCGGAGGCCATCGCCGGCCTGCCCGGCTGGATCTAGCGACCCATCGCCGCCGATCTGTTTTATGCTTTTTCCGGCGAGCCGTTACCTCCGTTGGCCGCGTCGACCTCGTAGATGAGTCGGGCTCACCGAGCCGGTTCCAAGGGCACCCAACACGACCACTTTCCGGCCAGTAGACGCCGCTGGCGACTGTCGCCGGAAAGCTACCGGAAAACCGCCGAAAATGCCAGTCGAAAAACCGGAATTTCTGGAATTCGTTGGAATTCACCGGATCTTCCGCAGGGCTCACCCAGTCGAGCCCGATCGAACGTCAGACGCCGAGGAGCGCCGAATTCGAGCTCCGAGACACGCGACGGAACCCTAGCCGTCGCCGATTGTCGACGATGTGAGGTATAATTACCTCCAATTTGATTATTTAAATTGATGATTATTAGCATAGCATGGTAGGACTGATTATTTATCATGATAATGCCTAATTACTGATGAAGTAATGATGGTATGATTTGAGGAATTGTAAATGAATAGTAAGTGAGTTAATGAGATAAAATGAGTTGGAGCATGATAATTGATCATGATGTCATTTAGAGAAACAGAATAAAATATAGTATGAATAGTTTGAGTTAGGATTATTCTCTTTTATGATTATTTCACTATGATGGATGATTATTATGTCGTGTGTGGTATTCATTAATTTTGATGCATCATGTAGTTAGAGGGGCGTTAGTATTTAGTTTTGATGTGTAGGTACGGAGTAGGAGCTCGCCGCCTAGGCGCGAGTGACACGCTTGGAGCTTCTACTAGGTCCGTTAGGACTTCTCTCTGATTTTTATGATCTTTTCTATTGTATGTTTGATTCATTGTCTGCAGGAC